>JADRCG010009891.1:111480-126277 GCA_019844195.1 Rhabdomys dilectus | reverse complement strand
CCAGAAGGCCTGCTCTAATCTAAACACCCAAGCCAGCAAACACCAGAAACAGCCAGATGGACAAAGTCAAGAATAAGAACCTAAGTAACAGAAACCACTGTAATTTGACACCATCAGAACCCAGTTCTCTTAACACAGCAAACCCAGGATACCCAAACACACATGAAGAGCAAGATTCTGACCTAAAATCTCAATTCATGAAGATGATAGAGGCCTTTAGAGAGGATATAAATAATACCCTTAAGGAAACATAGGAAACACAGACAAACAGATAGAAACCCTTAGAGAAGAAACAAATAAATCCCTGAGAGAAGTAGAGGAAAATACAATATACAATCAAACAGGTGAAGGTTGAACAAAACTGTCCAAGATCTAATAATGGAAACAGAAACAATAAAGAAATTACAAGTAGAGGCAATCCTACAGATGGAAAACCATGGAAAGAGAACAGGAACTACTGATGCAAGCATCACCAACATAATACAAAAAATGGAAGAGAGAATCTTAGGTATTGAAGATACCATGAAAGATATTGATATATCTGTCAAAAAATGCAAACTGCAAAAAGTTCGTAACCCATCTTGAGTGAGGTAACACAGCTCAAAAAGGACATGCATGGTATATACTTATTTACAAGTGGGTATTAGGCATAAAATGCAGGTACCACAGACCAAAAGAAGTTAAGCAAGAAGAAAAGCCCAAGCCAGGAAGCTTGAATCTCACTTAGAAGGGCAAATAAAATAGTTAAAAAATGCAGGTGGAGGGAAGGAACTGGAAGGGAGGGATATTGGAGGGAATGGGGGATTTAGAATGAGGTATGGGGAAAGACAGGAGAGATGGTTAGATGGGCATGAAAATTAATGGAAATCTGAAAACTGACAGGGGTGAGGAGGTGGGGATGGTGGAAGTGTCTAAAGAACAAGACAGAGAACTGGCATAAAGGAGGTGTCCAAGAATCAATGAGGGTGACCTTAGCTGTGACTCACTACACTGCAGTTATGGAACCTGAAGAGGCCATCTCCTATAGCCAAGCAGGAACCCCAGTGGAGTGATAGACACATCAACTCACCCACAAAACTTCTAACTCAAAATTTATCCTATTGATAAGAAATGCAGGTATTAGGGAGGGAGTACAGACAGAGGACATGGCCAACAAATAACTGGCCTAACTTGAGACCCATTCCATGGCAAGCATCAATCCATAACATTATTAACGATACTCTGTTATGCTTGCAGACAGTAGCATGCTGTCCTCTGAGAGGCTTCACCCAGTTGCTGTCCAGACACAGACACCCACAACCAAACAATGGATGAAGCTTGGAGACACTTACGGAAGAATAGGGGGAAAGATTGAGGGCCCCTAGGGAATAGGAACTTTACAGGAATACCAATAAAGTCAACTAACCTGGACCCTTGGGTCTCTTGGAGTCTGAACTATCAACAAGAAAACATACACAGGCTGGACATAGGTCTTATGAAAGCTTGATGCCCCAGAGAAGGGAGATGCTGAAGGGGTGAAGCAGGAGTGGGTGGGTGAGGAGTACCCTGTTAAAGGCAAAAGGGGATAATTGGGTGAGGAGTTCATGGAGGGGAGACTGCAAAGGAGAATAACATTTGAAATGTAAACAAAATGATTTTTAAAAAGGATACTCTCCCATTTTAGCTCACTGGCAGTAATGTAATTACACAGTTTCTTATGCCTCTTCCCAAATTCACTGTGCTGTTTCTCTTGTTCATTAGTACAGACTCAAAAGGTAGTGACGGTCTCTGTACATCACATTTCTCTTTACTAATTGCAAGGGTCCTGTGGACTTTCTTACTAAGAAAGAAGCAGGTATGGCATCTCTACCGAGTTTATAACAGTTGTGTTGAAAGTTGGATTTTTAGCTCACTTGACAAAAGTGTGGTTGATTCAATAGAATTAGTAGGGTTCGTCCTGAGTTAGTCGGGTTTCATCTATTTACACTAGGCTTCTTCTAAGACCTTTCCCCCTTAGTGCTACTTGTAGCACCAGCCCGAAAAGCATTCGCTGCTGATGACATGACACACAGTGAAGTCATCTGTCTCTACTTCTAGTTTTTCTCCATTTTCTGTCTCTCTTTGTCACTGTCCTCCAGGACTGTCCATTCACTGTGAAATTAATTGTATGGTCTCATTTATTCTATCCATTTCCATTCCTTACCAATCTGCCTAACAAAAACAACTGATGCAAGTTTATTGGCTCTCAGCATTTATCTTCCCTTTTATAGTCACACAGTGATTAAAAGTATACAAAACATTTTCTCACTAGGATGTTAACAAACTAAACCACAGCCATTATCCAGCCTCCTTCCTTCAGGCACAATACTTTTCTTCCTGGGGAGGTATTTTTATTAAATATTTTCATGTATTGACATCATGCCAGGTTATAGAGCAGTTCTGTTAAAATTATGCACCTAGCTTCATATTCCATCCCAGTGATGGTCATGCAATGTGACTCCTGGATGGACAGATAACCACTCTACAGAGGACAAAAGGTTAAATCCTTAGGTTAAATTTTAGGCAGGAAATCTCTTTACCATCAGGATGAGTGGTACATTTTTTACTCATCACAGAACGAAGATGTTGTTGGCAGCTTTGATGCTCTTAAAAGAGGAATGTTCTTTGACAATGTGAAAAGTAGAGGTATAATATAGAGAAAAGGATCCATGTCTTTTGACATTGGAAAAGCTCCCTAAGATGTTAGAGATGAGAGACTTAAAAAAGAATTTATATCCCGGCCACATCATCTGAGCTCTGGATAAAGCTAAGTCTTGACTGAGTCATCCCTATATCTTCTGGGATTAAGACATAGAGTTTCACTGATTGGTCAAGTCAGTTTTGACTAACTCCTAAGACCCATTATTCTTATACAAGGCCTGTGAGAATAAATAAGATTGCCTCTTGGGAGCCAACTCCTAGCAGAAAGCAGCTATCATCTTTGTAACCATCTCGAGCTATATACTCTGATAAGAGACTTGTTTTACAACAGTCCACACAGCTGAGCACAACTGTAATAAACATCTTGTTTTTTTCATATATCTTGTTTTGCTGTTTAGTGCCCCCAGCTACAAGGCACACGTGGTATCCACTGATGCAAGGCACATGGAAAAGTGTATAAATACCCAGGATTTCCTTTCAATAATCGAGACTTGATCAGACCCTCTGTCTTCTCCCCATTCTTCGTGTCTTTTGCCCCTCCATCCCCACTCTTTCTCTTGCTAGACCCTGTTGACTGACCTGAAAGAATGGGGTCACTTGGCACCCAATGTGGGGCAACAGGGATGGGACCAGGACATCTTGGCATTTCAACATTAGAGCTCCAGTAAGCAAAATACAGTGAAAGACACCACCACAGAAATTGGAAGTGCACATTCTCACTCCTGTGCTGGGGAACCTGTTGACTGACAAAGCTGGCTTGGTCTTAGCGCTCAATGTGAGCTAACAAGAATGAGAGAGCCAGTGAGGGACATTACTAGAAAAAGAGTCTACAAAAAATTCAGAAGTAAAACAAAGATGATCGCCGCAGAAACCTGCTACATCGAGACCAGTAGGTCATAGTAATAAAAATGGAGCAAGAAATAAGTCAATTGAAACAGAAAAAAAGGCTTTAAAGACACAAGAAGTAAATTACAGGCTACTCTGAGTCAAGAGAGCCAAGCAGATAAATAGATAAATAGAAGGTTGCTCTAGGCAAAGAGCTGAACAGAAAGATAGTGTTAATCAGTTGTATTAGATTGATTTAACTTTCAAAATGGGTGTGATTCTGAGTTGTGTAGTTATATTTTTCCTTTAGATGAGAGGCCAATGTAAAGGCTTTTCTGGCTACTGGATCAAAGATAAAGATTTGAGAAAAAAGGTTTTTCTATGTGTTTTCTGAAGAGGTCATTAAGATAGTAGTTATATCTTTCAAAATTATATAGATTAGACATGACAGAGGTAGGTCTCCAGAAGACTAGATTACAGAGAATCAAACAAAACAATTATCTTAATACTAAAATTTGTTTTGAAATTTATATATTACAAAATACACAACCTTGGTAAATGAATCTTCTTGTCACCTACATGTCCACTGATGTTCTAGACTTCCAGCTAGATACAGTTAAGACAGACATCAGAGGTTTATCAATTTACCCTTCCCCTCATCCCTCTTCTATCTCAACACCCATATTCAGCTTAAAGAAGTTAATAAAAAGTCAGAGCCCGAATTCCCTGGTCTTGGAGACTGAGATGGTTAATATTAGGCTGTTTTTCTAGGGAAAAGTAATGATTTTATTAGAACCAAGAGGAAGAACTAAAATGAATTACATAGCCATAATCTATTGGTAAAAATCTATATAATTGTTGCTAAGCTAAAGTTATAATTTTTTAGATAATACAAATTTTTGATACAAATTCAAGGGTTTCATTGATATAACTTTTTAATTCAATTTGTGGGTACAAGGCTTAGACATTTTTACTTCTCCAACAGGAAAAAATTGTGTGATGCCCTTAAAAATGAGTGTTGCTTTTATGCCAACCATTCAGACATTGTTAAGTCTCTTGTCTCTGGAGTTCATGCTGTTCAACAAACTGATGGTTTTTGTATAACAACAGATAGACGCTATTCAAATAAAACCCATACAAGTCTGTTATTACAGGCTAAAAGTAGAAAACTCTATAACCTCTGTCATCAAGACTAACAAAGATTAACCCCTAGCTTACACATTAAGCCAGACAGTCAATGACAAGTAAGAGAATACCTCAAGACCCTTGCCTCTAACTGAGAAACCTCACCATCCTAAGTCAAAAGCTCAACCAAGTGGCTGCTGAGTGTCCAAAGACAAAAAAGAGAGTCTGGGGTCCTTTGTTCCAACCAAAGACATACATGGTTTCCATAAGTTTTCCAAACCTTCCCTTTTGAAAAAAATTTAAAAAGGAGGACCTGTTGGGAACTGACTCCTAGCAAAAAGCAGCTATTATCTTTACAGCTGTCTCAAGCCATATACCCTGACAAGAGCTGAGGGCACTCTGATAAGCATCTTGTTTTTCTCACATATCTTGTTTTGCCGTTTAGTGCCCCCAGCTACAAGGCACACGTGGTATCCACTGCTGCAAGGCACATGGAAAAGTGTATAAATACCCAGGATTTCCTTTCGATAATCGAGACTTGATCAGACCCTCGGTCTTCTCTCCATTCTTTGTGTCTTTTTCCTCTCTATCTTCACTCTCTCTCTCTTGCTAGACCCTGTTGACTGACCCGAGCAGACCATATCAATTGCCTTTATTTCACTTAAAGGTTAATAGGACTAGAGAACTTACATATTTGGCTCAAGTTGCTATGCTTGGCATAGGTGTCTTAAATTCAAGTGAGTAAGATCCAACTATAAATATAACTAGAAACACATTTTTCTTTTTTATTATCAATTAATTTATTTATTTATTTACATCTCAAATGTTGTCCTCCTCCATATCCCTCCTTGCAGAGTTCTACCCCCCCTCCACTCTTCCCTTCACCTCTGAGAGAGTGCCCCCCCCATATGCCCACCAACCTGGGGCATCAGGTCTCCACAGGATTAGGAGCATCCTCTCCCACTAAGGCCAGACAAGGAAGCCCTCTGTTGCATAAGTGTTGGAGTCTCGAATCAGTCCATGTATGTTCTCTGGTTGGTAGCTCAGTCTCTGAGAACTCTAATGGGTTCATGTTAGTTGACACTGTTGGTCTGCCTGGGGGGTTGCCATGCCCTTCAGTTCCTTCAGTGCTTCCCCTAACTCTTCCATAGAGGTCCTTAATCTCCATCCAATGCTTGGCTGTGAGTATCTACATCTGTCTCAGTCAACTGCTGGTAGAACCTCTCAGAGGACAGGCATGCTAAGCTCCTGTCTGCTAGCACAACATAACATCAGTAATAGTGTCAGGGTTTGGTGCCTGCAAATGGAATGGATGCCAAGTTAGCCCTGTCACTGGTTGACCCATTTGTGCAGGCTCTGCTCCATCTTTGTCCCTTCATTTGTTTTAGACAGGAGCAATTTTGGTTCAAATGTTTTGTAGGTGGGTTGATGTCTGAATTCCTCCACTAGGGGTCCTTACTGAAGAGTAAGGACCTTTACAGTGAAAGGGTTAAAATTTTTCAAAAACTATTAACAGGCTGAGCAGAACCAAGAGTGCAGGTCACATCCCGATCAACAGTCATGCATTACTATGTGGCAGGACCTGGTCCAAGATCCACCACCATGGGTGAGAAAGAAGAAGCCAGACTCCTGAGCCCTGGCCCTCCACGGATCGAGGCACAGACCAAAAGACCAAACTAGAAGATTAATCACCCTTCCTTTTCAGATAACCCTGCCAGTCTGATGGGACTAGAAAAATCTTTAATGTTTTTCCACCAGCCCTCCTGGGATGATTGCCAGCAGCTTTTACAGGTTCTCTTTACCACAGAAGAATGAGAAAGGATTCTGTTAGAAGCCCCCCATTAACTGACCAGACTGGGACATGGCTAAAGGTAGGGAGCGGCTGACAGTTTACCCTGCTGGGCTCTGGTGACAAGTAAAAAGTTACAGCATATAGAGGGAATACAAGATTATACCCTGCAGGATTTAGTTAAAGAGACAGAAAAAGTATATCACAAAAGAGAGACTGAAGATTAGAATACTGGCTGCAGTTGTAGGAGAAAGAGGCCAGCAGCCTGCCAAAAAGAACACTGATAACAGGTATGCTTTTGCCACTGCCCATATTCACGGGGCAATTTACAGACAGAGGGGACTGCTGATTTCTGCAGGAAAAGCCTCCTCGAGGCGATAAAAAAGTGGCCATAATTCATTGTCTTGGACATCAGAAAACTCAAGAAGCTGTTGGTGGTGAAAAATTTGACTGCTAAAAAGGCTGCTCAAAGAGCTATGATCCTGACTGCTGAAAGTCCTAGAAAATATCTTGATATCCATGTTAAAAATAATCCTTCCACAGAGAGAAGAACAAAGATATGTGACAAATTTACATCGTTTAGCTCACCTAAGAGCTAAACACCTAAAGAACTTGGTAAACTTATCTGATATAGCTAAAGCAGTAGTAAAAAACTGTGAGGCCTGTGCCCTGACTAATGCTGGGTATTCAAGATGTCCCCCAGGAAGAAGACTTTGAAGAGACAGACCTGGGACCTGCTGAAAAGTGGACTTCATGGAAGTCAAACCTGCTAAATATGATAACAAATACTTGTTAGTCTTTATAGATACCTTTTCAGGCTGGGTAAAAGCCTTTCCTACAAAGACTGAGACTGCCAATGTGGTGAATAAGAAGATCTTAAAAGAGTATTTCCCTGGGTTTAGAATACCCAAAATAATTGGGTCTGACAATGGACCCGCCTTTGTTGCCCAGGTAAATCAGGGACTGGCCACTCAACTAAAAATTAATTAGAAATTACATTGTGCTTACAGACCCCAGAGCTCGGGACAGGTAGGAAAGATAAATAAAACTATTAAAGAGACCTTAACTAAATTAGCCTTAGAGACCAGCTGAGTGTGGGGAGCCAATAGAAGGCGACTATCACCCTTGCAGCCATCTTGAGCCATATACTCTGACAAGAGACTTGATTACATTAGCCTACAAAAGCTGAGCACACTCTGATAACATCTTGTTTTAGATACCCAAGATCTTCCCTTGGGTGTGTGAGACTTAAAGGTGTGATTTAGAGCTGAGACTTAAGAGATTAGATTTAGAGACAAGGCCTAAGGGCATGACTTAAGGGTGTAGCTTAGAGGCGTGGCTTAGAAGTGAGACATATAAAAGGTAAGAGGTAGACAGAAGAGAGATCAGAGAATCAGACAACAGGTTACTTGACATCAGTACAACTTGGAACTAGGAATTAGTTCAGTACAACTTGGAACTAGGAATTAGGTTAGACACTTGCAACAGAGAATTAGGCACTTAGCACTTGGAAGAAGTAACTTGGAACTTGGAGGCACTAGTGAGTAGGAACTAGGGACTAGGAACTCAAGACTTGGGACTTGGACTAGGAAGAGAAACTGAAGAATAAACAGGATTGAATCACACTCTGTCTGGTCTCCATTCCTCGAATTCATCCTCACTCTCTCTCTCTTGCTGAACCCCCAGACTGGAGCAGCCTGGGGCAGTGCAAGCTCTAACAGTTTAACCCCCAAGGCTTTTGGCAGTGTGGGTCAAACATTGATAGAGAGGTCTGAGACATTTTTGGCTCCCAAACGTGGGGTAGCTCAGGCCGCAACAGCTGAGGATGACTGGACAGCACTCCTTCCACATCAGTTCCAGGTTGGAGATGCTGTTCTCATCTGCCACCACTGGGTGGAAAACCTTGAGCCTCACTAGAAAGAACCATACCTGGTGCTCCTGACCACCCTCACAGCAGCAAAAGTCAAAGACATCTCTAAATAAATTAATTACCTTTGTTAAAAAAAATAAGTGCTGTTGAGATTTTGATGTTACCCCAATAGTACCATGCCTTACAGGGTCAAAAACATCAAGATTATGAAGATACTACAAATTAGTTCTATGATTAGAACTCCTACATCAGAAGAAATGGGGAAATGAAAGGGTTAAAATTTTTCAAAAACTCCTAACAGGCTGAGCAGAACCAAGAGTGCAGGTCAGCTTGGTTGTGAGCTCTGTGTTTCAAAAACTTGGTTGACCACAAGATAAATGGTTGATTACAAATAGGCTCTCTGAGAATAGCCTATACAAAATGTTCCCTATGACTGTTCCTTGGACCCTGTCACAAACTAAATAATGGGCTGAGATTTCCACAGGTACTCCCCAATGACCCCCCCCTTCAGTCCCCCTGGGTTGTGATTTTCCCCCCTGGGTTGTGGTTTTTGCCTTTAAATTTTCTCTGTCTCCAAAGCCCCAGGGTCAGACCCCACTGCCCCTGCATGGGTCATGGGTCTTGACCTCAGCTTGCTGATCGAAATATAACTCTTGCTGATTGCATCAAGTTCAGTGTCTTGTTAGTTATTGGGTGGCCATAAATTCCTGAGACTTGGGTGAGGTCCTCCCTTTATGGGGGCCTTACAACAGTTTCCATATCCTCACTGTTGGGCATTTCAGCTAGGGTTGAAGAGGTCAGCTCAGAGCCTTTGAAAAATTCCACCAGACCCCCCTCCCTTCCCAGAAAGAAGAGATTGTTGGAAGCATGTAGGCACTCCTCACCCCCTGGAAGAGATAGGTCATAGAACACATAGGCACCCCTCCCCTCTGGAAGGGAGAGGCTATTTGCATCCTTCAGGAAGACCACAGAGGGAACCAACACTGACCCAGAGCATATAGACACATTTCTCAGAGCAGGCCAACCATTGGCCCCCACAGAAAAGAAAAGTTCTTGCTCCCTCATTCCTTAAGGACCAATCGGTTTAAAAATCACACTGTTCTGCCAATCACACTTTGCCTAGTGACTGTTGCTCTATTCTACCTGAAAATTGTATAAAAACTGGCCAACAGGCCACCCAGTGTTGTCACCTCTTCTTTGGATGCAGAACAATCCCAGCATGCTGGAAAAATAAACTCCTCTTGCTCTTTCATAGATCTCTGGCATGGTTCACTCAGGGGGATTGTGGGGGTGGCTGGTAGCTAAGGTTCATCAGAGTCTTACAAGGTCAACTATATTGAGTTTGATGACCCTTCTCCATCTAAGATATCTAGGATACTCCTGAGGTACTCTCATCTCCCCACCTCTAGCAACTGCCTATTTCCATTTATTCTTCTGACCTTCTAGGCCTCTCTCTTGTCTCCCCCATACCTAATCCTGTCCCTCTTACCCCTCCCTCTCCACTCTCCCACACAGGTTGCTCCTTTCCTCGGCCTCCCATGATTATTTTGTTCCTCCTTCTAAGTGGGATTGACACATCCTCACTTGGGCCTTCTTGTTTAACTTTTTAGGGTCTATGAGTTGTATAATGGATATTGTGTACTTTTTGACTAATATCCACTTATCAGTGAGTACATACAATTCATGTACTTTTGAGTCTGAGTTACCTTACTCAGGATATTTTCTAGTTACATCCATTTGCCTGCAAAAGTGATACTGTCCTTGTTTTTAATAGCTGAATAGTATTCCACTGAGTAGATGAACCACTACTTTTCTGTATTCATTCTTCCCATGAGGGATATCTGGGATGCTTCCAGTTTCATGCTATTATGAATAAGGCTGCTACAAACATAGTGGAGCATGAGTCCTTGTGATATTGTAGAACATCTTTTAAGTATATGTCCAGAAGCAGTATAAGCTGGGTCTTCAGGTAGAACATCTTTTAAGTATATGTCCAGAAGCAGTATAAGCTGAGTCTTCAGGTAGAACTATTTCCAATTTTCTGGGGAACCTCCAAATTGATTTTGTATCCACAAAAATTTCACTCTGAACTGCTTCAAAATGTTCTTACTTTGATAATTTCACAGAGAGAGGAGGAAGGGGGAGGGGAGGGGAGGGGAGGAGAAGAGGAAAGAGAGAAAGAGGAAGAGGGAGAGAGAATAAAATACATCCATTTACCCTTTAACACTCTTCACATCCCTCCATACCTCTTTCAAATTCATGTCTGTTCTTTTTTTTTTTTTTTTGATCATTCACTAAGTTCAGCTAGCGATTTTCATATATGCCTGGGTGTGGGGCCATCCACTGGATCATTTAGAACTACCAGTTGCTATATCTTCAAGATTCTCCCTGCCCTAGCAATTATTCTGGTTAAAAGTCAATGGCTGGGAAGGTCATAGGACATACAGAAAAACCTGCTATTGTTATTTTGCTAAATGGTCATTCTGTCAATTTGTCTATAAAATCTTTATGTTCATACTTAGGCCTGGGCTGCTCTAAGCTTGGTCAGTAAAGCTTCTTGTTCTGCAGTGGGCAGCAATCAGTGGAGAGATTCGGAACTGGTCAGAGTACTGAGAATGAGGTTGAATGCATAGCCCAGTAATTTTTTTGAGATTTTATTTATTTTATATATGTGAGTACACTGTTGCTGTCTTCATGTACACTAGAAGAGAGCATTGAATTTCATTACAGATGGTTGTGAGACACCATGTGGTTGCTGGGAATTAATCTCAGGACTTCTGAAAGAGCAGTCAGTGATCTTAACTGCTGAGCCATCTCTTCATCACCCAAATGTTGATGCTCTCAACTTATCTTTTGAAAATTTGATGATAATAAAACCAGGCTTTCCACAAAGTAATGTCACACATTTCGTAACACTGTACAAGATGTTCACCTCTAATGAGTACTTCCCTTGGATCAGCTTTCACTGTGACCTGCACCACCCCCATCTTCTCAGGTCTTGTTTATAGCATCTGTTCAATCTCCACTTCCATTTCCTTAAGGCTGGGCCAGGTCAGTACATCACCTTCACAGTTTCATTTTCATAATTGGGGACACAATGATGAACTCAAATCTCTTGTGTGAAGACATGCTCATTATTCCCTGTAGAAGTCTGGAAGAGAGGTGCACCTAGTGAGTACCGTGGTGTTCCCTCATCTCCACAGAGGAAAGTCTATATACATGGAGTATAAGGTCTCCAGAGAGAAGGCTTCTCCCAGAGCATGCGATGTTATAAAATCAGTGCACTCATTCACCAAGTTGTATGGATGGGAATGCTTTTTAAAAATGAGGTCAAATATTTGATTCATTAGGTTAAGCATTTTTTATAGGTTTTTGAGCTAAACATTGTGCGTGAAATTCTGTCAGTGGCTTCCACCTTATAGATCCTGTTAGGAGGATTCCATTTCAATTCTACTGGCATTTGGGGGTACTTGACAGGTGATCACTCTGCTCTGGTAAGAAAAACAGTTGCTCCAACTTTCTTTTTCAAACAAGAGTCGAGATAACAACTGGAGCTCTAAGGGAGTAAACTCACACAAGTCATCAGTTCACAGAGGGATCAGAGTGAGGGTGATTAAGAACAATCCTGTAAAACAAGGAAACCCTGAGGAGAGAGCTATTCACTCGATGTGATAAGGAAAGTTAATGCTAAAGCCAATGAAACGGGCTGGTGAGTTAGCCAAGTTAGCACCAGGCTCTCCATATTAAGGGAAGAGGGGGACCAGTCAGGTCCAGTTCTTATAAAACATTCACCAAAGTATCATTTAGATTTATTTAATAATTTTCTTATTAGCCCACTTGTTTGTCTATTTAAATAAGACTCTCTCTGTATTATCTTATATTAACTTAGTTTATTTTGTACATTAGAAATTGAATATATCATTTTGGTCATTTGGCTTTTAAATTTTTTTTTGCTTTAGAGATTATTTTAATTATTTTATGAAAATTTTGACATCAATTCTATATTATTGTACTTAGCATAGACATTTCATATTGGACTGTGTGTGTGTGTGTGTGTATGTGTGGGTGGGTGGTGGTGGTGGTGGTGGTGGTGGTGGTGGTGGTGGTGGTGGTGATGGTGGTGGTGGCCTGCACATGTTGACGCCAGAGGTAGACATTGGGTGACTTGGTCTATAATTCCTCACCTTTTCTTTTTATTATTTGAGACAGAATTTTACAGTGTAGTCCTGGTTGACCTAGAACTTGCCTGTCTGTTTCCTGAGTGCTGGGATTAAAGACATGCAGCATCATGTCAAGATATCTACCTTATTTTCTATGACAGAGTCTCATGGAACTTGAGCTTGTCATTTAAGCTCCACTGATTGAGCAGTGAGTCCTGGAATCTGCCTGTCTCCACCCTGCCCCAGTGCTGGGGTAAATGATGCATATTGCAGTGTAGACCCAGCTATTTCAAGTGGTTGCTGGGGGTCCAAACTCAGATCCTCAGGCTTGAACATGAACAACAAGCAAATTACACATTGAGCCATCTCCCTAGTCCTAGGTATTTGCTTTTAGGATGTCACCAGAGTTATTATTAGTAAATAAACTTTTTTTAAACTCTCTGTTAATGTCCTAATGATATGAACCCAAATTATTATGTGTCTTCAGTTTGCTGTACAATATTGTCCTCTGGCTTTCCGGTATCCTGTTCCATACTATAATTCTGTTTCCCCCCTAAAACTTTATGTAAAGGCTGGCATCCTTTGTTCTAGCACTCAGGTGTCACTAGAGTTCGTTACCCTTATTTATGCTTCTAAAACAATCATTTTCACTCTGGTTTCCTTACATGCCTGCCAGAGAAATATGTTTTATTCTGTGAGTCAGGGGATGCCTGAAGGTTTGGGGAGGAAGCATGGGATTGTTTTAATGGAGTTGTAGAAAACACAGGAGGAAAGAGAAGGTGAAAGATATGGAAAGTCATCAGGGCTCCATATACTGATGAGAAGAAATTTGAATAGAGGCCAGGAGTTGGATAAGGAGGAAAACAGCTGTATGTAAGATTGGAAGACTATAGAGAATCAGGAATTTCATGTTTGTTTACTGCCTAACTGCTGATGTTCCATCTCCCTCGGCCTAGCCCCCATTTGACTCGAATGGGGACCCTTGCAGCATGCATTTTTCTATTGATAAGTAAGATGCCCAAATCAGAGCCAAAAGGGCTGTCCAAGGGTAATTGCTGACCATACACATAGGGGTCCACATGCAAGAGGGAGCACAGGTTCCAGCTGGGGTTTTGTATCAAGGACAGAACCAATTCCTAAACCACTGATGCTTGCACCTCACAGCAGCCTCAAGCTTCTAGAAAAATCAGAGAGTAAATGCAGTTCTTCTTTGTTCTCCTGCTGTTGATTATTTCCCCTTAGACATAGTTGTCAACGGAAAGTAGGGTCCAGGCTTTCTTAATTTAAATAGTTACCCCTCCATGGATTTATTAAATATCAATTCATCACTTCATTTGGGGTCAATTTATCTATTATGTATGTAGCTACCTGTTTTCAGTTCTGGGAGCAACACAAAGTCTAGAACACAATTCTTGATATCCTGTAGTTTATATTCTAGAAGGAGAATTAGGCATGAACCTGAAAAACCAAAATAGTTTAGATTATTTCCTTTGGTAGTGGGTGCTCTGAAAAATGACAAACCAGGGGATAGGAGTTGGAGATCTTGGTGGTAGGGATGCACCAAGTGGCTCGGATGTCTACTGTGGAGTGAATGGCTCAGGTTTATCTTAAAGGGTGCAGACATTCCTTGGTGATAGGTGCTCAACCAATGAGTGGGTAACACAAACTCCAAATATAGCTGTATTTTCCTTTAAAGGGAGCAAGTGAGTTGTACATTCAGAATGGTCCAACATGGTATTTTATGAAGTCATTTTCTGATCCCAAGTATCAATGGTAGAAAATTGGTTTCAAGAATTTCTCATTGGAGCAAATAACAGTAAATTCAGTCCACCTGAACAAAAAAGAAAAGAACTATTCTGGAAACCATTTGACATGTTCATTTGGGATCACTTTATCTACAAATCAAAATTTTGGAGTATGGTATATTTATTCAAGTAGACGTGGTTTATTTTTCATTTTTAACAAAGTAAAAGTAGTGTGCTATGTACTTTGGAATGTACTTTCAAAAAAACATTTACCAATACATTTACAGTTAATTATCATAGTTTTAATTTGTCAGGATTTTTTTACTGTTATGTAATTTGAAAATCTTTATTTAAAATTCAGATGTAAGTATACAATTAAATACAAAACAGAGATGCATGCATCAGAGTAATGAATCCTAAGTAACACAATGGATCCTAAGTAACACAATGCTTGTATATGTTCTAATAATTGGTTTGGTTAATTTTTCACTACATAGAAAAACATTGCCAAAGACTATTATTCTATTTTTTTAGTTTTTAGTTTTATAATAAATAATAATAATAATAATAATAATAATAATAATAATAATAATAATAATAATAA
>JADRCG010009891.1:68902-111470 GCA_019844195.1 Rhabdomys dilectus | reverse complement strand
AATAATAATAATAATAATAATAATAATAATAATAATAATAATAATAAAGCTTGCGTGTGTATGTATGCCATGGACAGCTTGTGGAGTTCAGGAAACGTTTAGGAACTATTTCCCTTTGTCTACCATATTAACAATGGTTTATTTTGTTTCTATTGCACCATGCACTACAGCCTAACTGGTCTTCAAGCTTAAAGATATTTTACTTGGCTTTGCCTCCCACTCACATCTTGTTATAGGGGCACTGGGATGATAGATTTGCACTTATATCAAACTTTTGTTTTGTTTTCTTGTGTTGTTTTGTGGATTCCAGGGATGAAACTGAAGTCAGATTGTGTGGCAAGTGCTTTTAATAGCTGAGTCATTTCAACAGCATCATTTTATATTTGTTAAACATTATTTTATTAGTAACTTTAAAAAAAATTGTTAACCAAAGGCTTTATAAGTTTGGTAATGCTTAATAACAAGATGCCCATACAATCAGAAGTGTAACCCAATACTCAAACTGGATATACTAACTACCTTTGACTGGTGTAGACATTCAAACATTTGTCTCCACGTTCCCACCTCCCCCCTCTCTCTCTCATCTCCTAACTCCTTCTCTCCTTACTCATCTCACCTTAGCTCCTCCTACATATCACCCTTCCTGTTAAATTTAAAAAAAAAAACTTTTCTCTCAAAATACAATTAGAGCATAACTATACCAATTTGTATCACTAAGGTACAAGATAGACCTAATACCAAGTCCATCGTTGTGTTGACTAAACAGAACCTTTGTCATCTCCCCTAACTAGAAGACTTAGTTCTAAACCTGGCTTTTTTTTCTTGACTTTAGAATGAATGTCAGCTGAAAACCATCCTCTCAAATCTTTTCTCTCAAAGTAAATAGCCAGGATTGGTTATGAGACTATAAGTCTTCAACCTCGTCATAAATCCAGAATGACAGTTAACTGAAATTATGGAAAGCACAAAGCATAGCTTCTAAAACTTAGCCAAATTATAGAGACTGCTGAACATCGAGACAGTCCCTATACTAAAAGATGTTGAAGCATCTGATCTTCAGCCTTCTGGCCCAGGATCATCTGACAGACCTAGTAATGCAGGATTGTTAAGGGCTGATTACTCTGCCTTAGCAGATATAATCAGTCGACTATTCTGCAACTGTGTCCTTTTCTGGACAGTAATTTGTCTGTAGATGACAAGAGGCAATTTTTGCCTAGTGACTGTCTCACCACAACTGGAGTAACTCCAAAGATGCTCAATTTCTTCTTAGAATCCAAAGACAGGGAAGCTGTCAGGAGCAGACAGGTCACTAATCAAAATGAACACTAATACAGAGATGTTTTTAATGTCAATTCTGTGGACTTCTGACATTTTGAAAACCAATTATCCATGTAAGGCAATCTGGACTGTTGCCTGTTAACTCCTTTCAGCTATTTCTAAATAAAATATAGAAAACACCCTAACAATAAACTCAAAGCCATGAATTTGCTATAGTCCCTTAACTCACAGGCTAACCATCTCAAATCAGTTAAAAAAAGTTAAAGAATGACTGGGTCCAAGACTTGTATACCTAAATGTGTTATATAGGCACAATGCCTATGAGAGTAACAATATTAATCTTACTTTTATATCAGAAAGAAACTCATACAAATGAATACCTTAACATTTGTCTCCATGTTCCCACCTCCCCCCTCTCTCTCTCATCTCCTAACTCCTTCTCATGTAAATTTTGTACCATTTAAGAAATTATAACTTCATCTTAATAACAATTATACATATTTCTACCAATAGGTTATGGCTATGAAAAAAAATCCTAGCTATTCTTCCCTGTTCCAACAAAACCACTACTTTTCCCTAGAAAGACAGCCCAATGTTAACCACCTAAGTCCTCAAGCCCATGGAATAGGGGCACTGACTCTTCATTAACTTCTTCAAGCTGATTATGGGTATTGAGATATTAGAAGAGGGGCAGGGGGGAAGTAAATTGATAAGCCTCTGGCGCTGTGTCTTCACTGCATCCAGCTGGAATTCCAGGACATCGGAGGTTCAAGCAGGTCTGCTCAGCTTGCTTGATGAATAGATACACCAAGGCTGTGTATTCTGCAGTATATAATTCTCAAAACAAATTTAATATCAAGATAATTTTTGTTTGAATGCTAGAATCTAGTCTTCTGGTGGCCTGCCTCTGTCATGTCTAATCCATACAATTCTAGGAGTTTCTATGAGGGTGTGCTCCTACCATCCTCCCATTCCCACCTCCCTCCTCTCTCAAATTCCCCAACACTAGGGAATTCAAACTTTCAGGCACCAAGGCCATCCACTTCCACTAATGCCTGACAAGGCTACCCTCAACTACCTATACAGGTGGAGCCATGAGTTCCTCCATTTGTGTTCTCAAGCTGGAGGTTTTAGAATGCCTCCTCCAGCTTGTTTCTTAGGACCATTTGCTTGAAAAATTGTTTTCCAGCCTTTTACTCTAAGGTAATGTCTGTCTTTGTCACTGAGGTGGGTTTCCTTTATGCAGCAAAATGCTGGGTCCTGTTTAACATATCTAGTCCATTAGCTTACGTCTTTTTATTGGGGAATTGAGTATATTGATGTTAAGAGATATTAAGGAACAGTGATAGTTGCTTCCTGTTATTTTTGTTATTAGAAGTGAAATTATCTTTGTGTGGCTATCTTCTTTTGGATTTTTTGGAAGACAATTACTTTCTTGCTCTTTCTAGGGTATAATTTCCCTCCTTGTATTAAAGCTTTCCCTCTATTATTTTTTGTAATGCTGAGTTTGTGGAAAGATATTGTGTAAATTTGGTTTTCTCATAGAATATTTTGGTTTCTCCATCTATTGTAATTGGCAGTTTTGCTGGGTAGAGTAGCTTGGGCTGCCATTTGGATTCTCTTAGGGTCTGTATGACATCTATCCAGGATCTTCTCGCTTTTATAGTATCTGGTGAGAAATCTGGTGTAATTCTGATAGGTCTGCCTTTATATGTTACTTGGCCTTTTTCCCTTACTGCTTTTAATATTCTTTTGTTTTGTGTACTTGGTGTTTTGATTATTATGTGATGAGAGGTATTTCTTTTCTGCTCTAGTCTATTTGGCATTCTGTATGCTTCTTGTATGTTTCTGGGCATCTCATTCTTTAGTTTAGGGAAGCTTTCCTCTATAATTTTGTTGAAGATATTTATTGGCCCTTTAAGTTAGGAATCTTCACTCTCATCTATACCTATTCTCCTTAGGTTTGGTCTTCTCATTGTGTCCTGGATTTCCTGGATGTTTTGTATTAAAAAGTTTTTGCATTTTTGCCTTTTCTTCAACAGTTGTGTCAATATTTTCAGTGGTATCTTCTGTAATATTTTCAGTGGTATCTCTCTTCTACCTCTTGTATTCTGTTGGTGATGCTTGCATCTATGACTTCTGATCTTTTTCCTAGGTTTTCTATCTCCAGGGTAGTCTCCCTTGGGATTTCTTTATTGTTTTTATTTCCATTTTATGTCCTGAGTGAATTTGTTCAATTCCTTCACCAGTTTGGTTGTGTTCTCTTGTAATTCTTTAAGGGATTTTTGTGTTTCCACTTTAAGGGCTTCTACCTGTTTACCTGTGTTCTCCTCAAATTCTTTGAGAGTGTTATTTATGTCCTTCTTAAAGTCCTCTATCATCATCATTAGAAGTGATTTAAATCTGAATCTTGCTTTCCTTGTGATATGGGGAATTCAGGACTTTCTAGTGTGGGAGAACTAGGTTCTAATGATGCCAAGTACCCTGGGTTGCTGATGCTTATGTTCTTGTGCTTGCATTTCACCATCTGGATCTCCTTAGTGCTACCTGTGCTCACTGTCTCTGACTTTCCTATTATCTTGGTTGTTTCACAACTGTGTGAGGTGGGTGTTACTACTGAGGTTAGAACTGGGGTTCAAGTTCTGCTCAGTGCCCTGGCCCAGACTGGAAGGAACCAATGCTCCAGACCAGGAGTGAAATCCTTGGTTCCAACGGGTCCCAGTTACTCCTTGTTTGGGGAGGCTGTTGCTGTCTTTTTACCTAAGATACTGCCCAGATTAGAGCTCCTGGGAGGCCTGCCTACTCTGATTTCTGTGAGATTGGGGGCAGAGCTGCTACCTGGAATCTGCTCCATATTTGGGACTAGACCAGAAGGAACTTGTTAAACATTTCTGAGCCAACATTTTATAATTCTCCATTTGTCTTTTAAAGATTCATTGTTACAACTTATTGACCATTCTTCAAAACTGCTAGTCTGAACTTCTGTCAAAAGTACCATGTCTTTGCAACTTCTGCAAAGAACTCCAAATTTGAACTCAGTTCCTGCACTGTGACATCATCCTGTATGTATTATCTCCCTAAGAAAAACACAGGACTCCAATATTGTAATGAGGAGGCAAAATCACAGCTCTACAGTTGAATTCATCCTCTTGGGATTTTCTAACTATCCTGAACTTCAAGGGCAGATGTTTGGGGCTTTCCTAGTTATTTATCTGGTGACTGTGATGGGAAATGCCATCATTATCACCATCATCTTCCTGGACCAGAGCCTGCACATCCCCATGTACCTCTTTTTGCAGAACTTATCTTTAGTGGACCTCTGTTTCAGCACAGTCATCACACCTAAAATGCTGGTGGTCCTGACTAGTGAGAAAACAACCATTTCCTTTGGGGGTTGTTTTACACAGATGTACTTTATTCTTCTCTTTGGTGTGATTGAGTGTTTTCTCCTGGGAGCAATGGCTTATGACCGATTTGCTGCAATCTGCCATCCTCTATCCTACCCCATGATAATGAATAAAAGAGTGTTCATGACATTAGTGATGTTCTCATGGGTCTCAGGTACCATGATGAGTACTCTACAGACCACATGGGTGTTTAGCTTCCCCTACTGTGGCCACAAGGAAATTAACCATCTCTTCTGTGAAACTCCTCCTGTGCTGGAGCTTGCCTGTGCAGATACCTTTCTGTTTGAAGTCTATGCCTTCACAGGCACCATTTTGATTGTCATGGTCCCCTTCCTGTTGATACTTTTGTCTTATACTCGAATTCTCTTTGCCATCCTGAGGATGCCATCCACTACAGGAAGACAGAAGGTCTTTTCCACATGTGCCTCTCATCTCACTTCTGTCACCCTCTTCTATGGAACGGCCAGTATAATTTATCTACAGCCCAAATCCAGGTACTCACCAGACACCAAGAAACTGATGTCACTGGCATATATTCTGCTCACCCCTCTGCTGAACCCACTTATCTACAGTCTGAGGAACAAGGAGATGAAAAGGGCTGTATTGAAATTATGGCAAAGAAAAGTGGCTTTACACACAGCTTGATTTGTTGGGGAACTTGCTGGTTTTCTATCATGCTTTTGTTGTCTATGGATTTTGAAGGTAGTGAAAACAGAGTACCTTTCTCGGTTAGAGTATGTTTTCTTTCTTTATTATTTCCATGTTTGAAAACATATCACATTAATCTTCGTTTTTAATTCTTTACTCAATCGTTTTTAAGAGGTATATGCTTCTGAAACAATTCACAGTTTACTGATTTACTTTTTGTTATTGACATACAGATCATTGCTATAGCATTACCATTGACATAATGTTTCAATAAACATCTAGTTCCTTATATGTTCTTATGTCTGGTGATTTTACTTATTTTTCCATTAATTTATTTATTTATTTATTTATTTATTTATTTATTTACATTACATCCCAATCATTGTCCTCCCCCATTACTCCCTTCCCACAATCTCTTTCCAATTTTTCCCTCTCATTCTCCTCTAAGATGGAGATACCTTCCCTGGGAATCCCCCAACCCTAGCACATAATGTCACTGCAGGGCTAGGTGCATTCCTCCCACTGAGGACAAACAAGGCAACCCAGTTAATGGAACAGAATCCACAGACAAGCAATAGTTTTAGGAATGGCCCCACTACAGTTGTTGGAGAAAATAAATGAGTATAGAGCTGCCCATTTCCTACTATGTGTGTGGGCCCTAGCTCCATCCCATGTATGCTCTTTGATTGGTGGTTCAGTCTCCAAGAGCTCCCAAGGGTCCAGGTTGGTTGACCCTGTTGGTTTTCTTGTGGAGTTTCTATCCTCTCTCGGGCACTTCCCCCCATCTCTTCCATAAGGCACTCTAAGCTACATCCAATGTTTGGCTGGGGGCTTCTGTATCTGTTTCAGTCAGCTGCTGGATGGAACCTCTCAGAGGATAGTTATGCAAGGCTCCTATCTGCATGCATAACAGAGTGTCATTAATATTGTCAGAGATTGGTGCTTGCCCTTGGGATGAATCTCTATCTAGGCCAGTTATTGGTTGGCCATACCCTCAGACTTTGTTCCATTTTTGTCTCTGTATTTCTTATAGACAGGTAAAACTTTGCATCAAGAGTTTTGAGGGTGGGTTGATGTCCTTATCTCTCCACTGGTGTCCTGCCTGACTATAGGAGATTATCTTTTTAGGTACCAAATCTTAATTGCTTGGAGTTTCAGCTAAAGTCACCCCCACAGACTGTTGGTAGCCTTCCCAATCTGAGGTCTCTGGGATATCCTAGAGAAGCCCCTCACCTGCTACCCTTGCCAACCACCAATTTCCATTCATTTTTGGTGAGTTTATTTTTATGTGATACATTCCAAAGAATGACTGAGGAGATGAATTATTTTATATTTATACACTTTAGTAGGTGTTAAAGATTCTGGCTTAAGTGGTGGATGGTTTCAAACCCAACACCATTAAGTTGAATGCAGGAAAACCTAGATTTCAAGATCAGCCTGGGGTATATGTATTCCAGAGCACTGTGAGATATATACAAAATGAGACTCATCCTGAGAATAGAAAGGCTAAGGGTATCACTCAGTGATAAACAGAATGCTTGCTTAATATGCATTAAGCTCTATGCTTAATCTTAGTACTACAAAACAAGCAAAAAGCATTAGAGCAAAATTGCTGTACACATGTATCTGCTTACTTAAGGCTGTTGTAGAGCCCCACTGAGCATCATTCCTGTCTAAAGAATCAGGAGACCAAAAACACAGTGAAATTTTTCTAGAGAGAAAATCCATTCCAAGAAAGAGTAAAGAATGCATTTATTGGTTCTTTCCAGCTTGCACCTACACCTGGGAGTGGGCCCTGGGCTCTGGCTCTCCAACCACTCTGCCAACATTCAGACTTAGTTTGAACTCCAGAAATTCTGATACAACCAGGATCTCAGGTGAGGCCTCAACCAGTGCTCAAATGCCTGATATAACTAGGACTCCCTGGGACTCAGGGGACACAAGAACCCCTGCCCAGACAGAGGAACACATTCCTTCTGGTTTGCACCTGTGCCTAAATGAAGAAGTTGAACTCTGGTTCTCCACCCACTCTGCACCCACCCAGAGGCAGCTTGACAACCAGGGCCTCTGATACATCCAGGATCACAGCATAACAGTATTGCAGAATCAGAGAGAAAGCTGGACCCCAAGTAGTTCTGAAACAACTTCTGATCACAGACTCACAGCAAAGCCAGTTAGCACCAGAGATAACTAAATGGCAAGAGGTAAGTATAAGAATAAAAGCAACAGAAACCGATGTACTTGGCAACATCAAAACCCAGATCCCCCACCACAGAAAGCCCTGGATACCCCAACACAACTGAAAAACAAGATTCAGATAAAAAAATTCCATCTTATAAAGAAGATAGAGGACTTTAAGAAAAACATAAATAACTTCCTTAAAGAAATACAGGAGAACACTAGTGAACAAGTAGAAGCCCTTAGAGATTAACCAAATAAATCTCTTAAAGAAATACATGAAAACACAAACAGGTGTAGAAACTGAACAAAACCATCCAAGAATTAAAAATGTAAATAGAAACATTAAAAAAACACAAAAGAAGATAACCCTGGAGATGGAAAACCTAGGAAAGAGATCAGGAGTCAAAGATGCAAGCATCACCAACAGAATTCAAGACATGGGAGAGAGAATTTCAGTCACAAAAGATACCATGGAAAACATTGACACAATAGTCAAAGAAAAATACAAAAAGCAAAAGTCTCCTAACTCAAAACATTTAAGAAATACAGAACACAATGAAAAGACCAAACCTAAGAATAATAGATATAGAAAAGAGCAAAGATTCCCAATTCATAGGTTCAGTAAATATCTTCAACAAAATTATAGATGAACATTTTTCTAACCTAAAGAAAGAAACGCCCATGAACATACACAAAACCTACAGAATTTTAAACAGAATCAGCCATAAAAAAATTTTTTTCACATCACATAAAAACCAAAACACCAAATACACAGAACAAAGAAAGAATATTAAAAGTTGTAAGAGGAGAAGGTCAAGTAACATATAAAGGCAGATCTATCAGAATTATACCAGAAATCTCAATAGAGACTCTAAAAGCCAGAAGAATGTCAGCAGATAAAATACAGACACTCAGAGAAAAAAAATGCCAGCCCAGCCTACTATATTCAGCAAAATTCTCAGTGACCATAGATAAAGAAACCAAGATATTCCATGATGAAACCAAATTTACACAATATCTTTTCACTAATCCACCCCTACAGAAGATAATAGAAGGAAAACTTCAACACAAGAATGGAAACTACATCCAAGAAAAAAGCAAGAAATTAATCTTCTCACAAAAACAAAAAGAGAAACACACAAACATAATACCACCCCTAACAATAAAAACAACAGAAACCAACAATCATTTGTCCTTAATATCTCTTTATATCAATGGACTCAATTTAAAAAAAAAAAGACATAGGCTGAAAGATTGAGTACGTAAACAGGACCCAAAACTTTTGCTGCATGCAAGAAACACAACCCAGTGACAAAAAGAGACACTACCACAAAGTAAAAGGCTAGAAATTTTATTTCCAAATAAATGGTCCCAAGAAACAAGCTGAAGTAGCAGTTCTAATATCCAATAAAATAGATAGACTTTTGACCAAAAGTCATCAAAACAGATGAAAAAGGACATTACATACTCATAAAATGAAAAATCCACCAAGATGAACTCTCAGTTCTCAACATCTATGCCCCAAATGTAAGGGCACCCATGTTTGTAAAAGAAATGATACAAAACCTCAAAGCACATATTGAATCTCAAACAGTAGTGGGAGACTTCAACATCCTACTCTCATCAATGGACAGATCATGGAATCAGAAACTGAACAGAGACACAGTGAAACTAACAGAAGTTATGAGCAAAGTGAATTTAAGAAATATCTACAGAACATTTCACCCTAAAACAAAAGATTATAACTTCTGCTCAGCACCTCATGGTACCTTCTTCAAAACTGACCATATAATCTGACACAAACGAAGACTCAACAGAAACCAGAATATTGAATTAATCTCATGTATTCTATCAGGCCAGTACAGAGAAAGGCTGGACTTCAATAACAACAAAAACAATAGAAAGCTCACATACACATGGAAGTTGAACAGTTATCCACTCAACAATAACTAGATCAGAAAAGAAATTAAGAAAGAAATTAAAGACTTTTTAAATTTTAATGAAAATTAAGGCACAACATATCCAAACTTATGGCACTCAATGAAAGACATGCTAAGAGGAAAGCTCATAGCTCTGAGTGTCTCCATAAAGAGAAGAGATCATACACTAGCAGCTTAACAGTACATCTGAACACTCTAATAACAGAAAGAAGCAAATCACCCAAGAGGAGGAGATGGCTAAAAATAATCAAACTCAGGGCTAAAATCAAATAAGTAGAAACAAAAGAACTGTACAAAAAATCAACAAAACCAGAAGCTGGTTCTTTGATAAAATCAACAAAATAAATAAAGCCTTAGCCAGACTAAATAGAGGACACAGAGACAGTATCTAAATTAACAAAATCAGAAAGGAAAGGGAGTCATAACAGAAACTGGGGGAGTTCAAAAATAATCAGATCCTACTACAAACATCTATACTCAACAAAACTGGAAAACTTTTATGAGATGGATTATTTTCTAGACACATACCAGGTACTAAATTTACAACAGGGTCAGAAAAAAACATCTAAACAGTCCCATAATCTCTAAATAAATAGATGCAGTCATTAAAAGTCTCCCAACCAAAAAACAAAAAACAAAAAAAAAAAGCCCAGGGCCACATAATTTTAGTGTAGAATTCTATCAGACTTTCAAAGAAGACCTAATACCAATACAATTCAAACTACTCCCCAAAACAGAAACAAAAGGAAAACTACCTAATTCATTCTATGAAGCCACAGTTATTCTTATATTTAAACCACACAAAGACCCTACAAAGAATGAGAACTTCAGACCAATTTCCCTTATGAATACCAATGCAAAAATACTCAATAAAATTTTCATAAACTAAATCCAAGAACACATCAAAATGAACATTCATCATGATCAAGTAGGCTTTGTCCCAGGGATGCAGGGATGGCTCAATATATAAAAATCCATCAACATAATCTACTATATAAACAAACACAAAGAAAAAACCCACATGTTCATCTCATTAGATGTTGAAAAAGCACTTGACAAAATTCAACATCTCTTCATGGTAAAAGTCCTGGAAAGATCAGGAATTCAAGGCCCATACCTAAACATAGTAAAAGCAATATACAGCAAACTAGTAGCCAACACCAAATTAATGGAGAGAAACTTGAAGCAATCCCACTAAAAATAGGGACTAGTTAAGGCTGCTCACTCTCTCCCTACCTACTCAGTATAGTACTTGAAGTCCTAGCTAGAGCAATTAGACAGCAAAAGAAGGTCAAAAGAATATAAATTGGAAAGGAAGACTTCAAAATATCACCATTTGTAGATGATATGATAGTATACTTAAGTGACCCCAAAAATTCCATCAGAGAACTCCTTCGGCAAAGTGACTTGATATAAAACTAACTCCAACAAATCAGTAGTCTTCATATAATCAAAGAATGCTCAGGCTGAGGAAGAAATTAGGGAAACAACATCCTTCACAGTAGTCACGAATAATATAAAATACCTTGGTATGACTCTAATTAAGCAAGAGAAAGCACTGTATAAGAACTTCAAGTCTCTGAGGGAAGAAATCAAAAAAGACCTCAGAAAATTGAAAGATCTCCCATGATCATGGGTTGGCATAACTAATACAGTAAAAATAGCCATATTACTAAAACCAATCTACAGATTCAATGCAATGCCAATCAAAATTCCAACTCAATTCTTCATAAACTTATAAAGAGCAATTCTCAAATTAATTTAGAATTAAAAAAAAGGATAGCAAAAATTATTCTCAATATTAAAGAACGTCTGAGATAATCACTATACCTGACCTCAAGTTGTACTAAAGAGCAATAGTGATGAAAAAAACTCAATGGTATTGGTACACAGCAATGCAAGGGCACCCATATACATAAAAGAGACTTTACTAAAGCTCAAAGCATACATTGAACCTCACACAATAATAGTGGGGGATTTCAACACCCGACTCTCATCAAGGGACAGATCATGGAATCAGATATTAAAGAGAGGCACAGTGGAAAGCCCACATACACATGGAAACTGAACCAGGCTCTACTCAGTGATGACTTGGTCAAGGAAGAAATAAAGTAAGAAATTAAAGACTTTTTAGAAATTAATGAAAATGAGGGCACATCATACCAAAACTTGTGGAAGCAGATAAACCATCTAAACAGTCCCATAAACCCTAAAGAAATAGCAGCAGTCATTAAAAATCTCCCCGCCAAAAATGCCCAGGGCCAGATGATTTTAGTGCAGAATTCTATCAGACCTTTAAGGAAGACCTACTACAAATTCTCTTCAAAAAATTCCACAAAATTTAAACAGAAAAAAAAAAACACTTAAGCCAATTCATTCTATGAAGCCACAATTGCACTCATACCTAAACCACACAAAGGTATAACAAAGAGAAAATCAGACCAACCCCCCTTATGAATATCAATGCAAAGATACTCAATAAAATGCTCACAAACCAAATCCAAGAACACATCAACCATGATCAAATAGTCTTTATCACAGGAATTCAGGGATGGTTCAATATTCAGAAACCCTTCAATGTAATCCACTATATAAACAAACTCTAGCAAAAAAAAAAAAAAAAAAAAAAAAAAAAAAAAAAAAAAAAAAAAAAAACACATGATCATCTCACTAGATACTGAAAATTCAACACCCTGTTATAATAAAAGTCCTGAAAAGATCAGGAATTCAAAGCCCATGCCTAAACATAGGAAAAGCAAATTACAGCAGACCAGTAGCCAACATTAAACTAAATGTAGAAAAACTTGAGGCAATCCCACTAAAATCAGGGACTAGAAATGACAGGCCACTCTCTCCCTACCTATTCTATATAGTACTTGAAATCTTAGCCAGAACAACATAAGGAGGTCAAAGGGATACAAATAAGAAAGGAAGAAGTCAAAATATCATTATTTGCAGATGATATGCTAGTATACTTAAGTGATCCCAAAACTTCCACCAGAGAACTCCTAAACCTGATAAACAACTTCAGCAAAGTGACTAAATATAAATTAACTCAAACAAATCTGTAGTCTTCCTCTGCTCAAAGGATAAACAGGCTGAGAAAGACATTAGGGAAATGGCACCCTTCACAATAGTCACAAATAATATAAAATACCTTGGTGTGAATCTAGCCAAACAAGAGAAAGATCTGTATGACAAGAACTTCAAGTCTCTGAAGAAAGAAATTGAAGAAGATCTCAGAAGATGGAAAGATCTCCCATGCTTATGGAATTGCAGGATTAATATAGAAACATTGCCCATCTTGCCAAAACCAATCTACAGATTTATTGCAATCCCCATAAAAATTTCAACTCAATTCTTCACAAAGTTAGAAAGATCAATTCTCAAATTCATTTGGAATAACAAAAAACCCCAGGATAGTTAAAACTATTCTCAATGAAAAAAGATCTGGCCATTTCGTGAGCGCTGCTGGAGTGAGAGCATCTGTGGGAGCAGAGCGAGAGGGGAGCGGGTGGGCCTGTTGGAGCGTTCGGATTTGAGCTTCGGCATTTTGAACCCAGGATCTCGAAATGCATCATGATTCCTGTCCCTTGGACTATAAGGTTTATGTAGGTAATCTTGGAAATAATGGGAACAAGACTGAATTAGAAAGGGCTTTTGGCTATTATAGACCACTCTGAAGTGTCTGGGTTGCTCAAAACCCTCCTGGCTTTGCTTTCGTTGAATTTGAGGATCCACGAGATGCTGCTGATGCTGCCCGAGAGCTGGATGGAAGAACACTATATGGCTGCCATGTAAGAGTGGAACTGTCGAATGGAGAAAAGAGAAGTCAGAATCGTGGCCCGCCTCCCTCTTCCCTCTTCCCTCTTCCCTCTTCCCTCTTCCCTCTTCCCTCTTCCCTCTTCCCTCTTCCCTCTTGGGGTCGTCATTCTCAAGATGATTACCGTAGGAGGAGTCCTCCACCTCGCCGCAGATCCTCTAGAAGAAGATTTTCCCGAAGCCGGAGCAGGTCACTATCTAGAGATAGGAGAAGAGAAAGGTCTCTGTCTCGTGAGAGAAATCACAAGCCGTCTCAATCCTTCTCTAGGTCTCGTAGCCGATCTAGGTCAAATGAAAGGAAATGGAAGACCAGTTTGCAAAAGTGGTGTACAGGAAATAACTTCATTTGACAGGAGTATATACAGGAAATTAAAGTTTTGTTTAAGACTTCACAAGCTTGGTGCATTTTTAAGATGTTTTAGCTGTTCAAATTTGTTTTGAAATTTGTTCAATCTTGGCTATTTCAAGCTTTTGGACTAATATTCACTTATCAGTGAGTAAATTCCACGTGTGTTCTTTTGTGATTGGGTTACCTCACTCAGGATATTTTCCAGTTCTATCCATTTGCCTAAGAATTTCATAAAATCATTGATCTTAATAGCTGAGTAGAAATCCATTGTATAATTGTACCATATTTTCTGTTTCCATTCCTCTGTTGAAGGACATCTGAGTTCTTTCCAGCTTCTGGCTATTATAAATAAGGCTGCTATAAACATAGTGGAGCATGTGTCCTTCTTATATGTGGAAGCATCTTTTGGGTATATGCCCAGGAGTGGGATAGCCAGTTCCTCAGGTAATACTATGTCCAATTTTCTGGGGAGCGGCGAGACTGCTTTCTAGAGTGGTTGTACCAGCTAGCAATCCCACCAGAAATGGAGGAGTGTTCCTCTTTCTCCACATTCTCTCCAGCATGTGCTGTCACCAGAGTTTTTGACCTTAGCCATTCTGGCTGGTGTGAGGTGGAATCTCAGTGTCATTTTAATTTGCATTTTCTTGATCACTAAGGACTGTGAACATTTCTTTAGGTGCTTCTCAGCCCTTCTAGATTCTTGTGTTGTGAATTCTCTGTCTAGTTCTATACCCCATTTTTTGATTGGGTTGTTTGGGACTTTTTTGGAGGTTAATTTCTTGAGCTCATTATATATTTTGGATATTAGCCCTCTATCGAATGTGTGGTTAGTTAGAATTTTTCCCAATCTGTAGGTTGCCAATTTGTCCTATTGACTATATTCTTTGCCTTACAGAAGCTTTTCAGTTTCATGACGTCCCATTTATCAATTCCTGATCTTCGAGCTTGTGCCACTGGAGTTCTGTTTAGGAAATTTCACCCATGCCAATCAGTTCGAGGCTCCTTACTTTCTCTTCTCTTTTTGGTCATACTTTTTTATTGTATATTATGTTTACATTTCAGATCTTATCCCCTCACCCCATTCCCACCACCACCCAGGAACCCCCTATCCCATCCCCCTTCCTGCCTTCACAAGGGTGTGCCCCCACCTACCCTCTACTCCCCCCTCACCACCATCGAATTCCTCCCCGCTCGGTGTTCAGCCTTCATGGGACCAAGGATCCCCTCTCCAACCCTTGCCTGACAAGGTCATCCTCCCCTAAGTATACAGCTGAAGACATAGGTGCCTCCCTTTGTGCTCACAGGATGGTGGTTTAGACCCTGGGGAGCTCTGGTTGGCTGGCACTGTTGCTCTCCTCTTGGGGCCACCAAACCTTTCAACTCCTTCAGTCCTCTAACTTCTCCATTGGGAACCCTTGATCAGATCAATGGGTAGCTTCGAGCATCCACCTCTGGATATGTCAGGCTCTGGCAGACCTCCAAGGAGACAGCTACATCAGGCTCCTATCTGCATGCACTTCCGGACATTCATATCGGTGTCTATCTTTGGTGATTGCACATGGATGGATACCAAGGTAGAGTGGTCTCCAGAAGGCCCCTCCTTGACTTTCTGTCCCACACTTTGTTGCCATATTTGCTCCTTTGAGCATTCTGTCACTCCTTCCAAGAAGGACCGAGGCATCCACATTGGTCTTCCTTCTTCATGAGATTCATATGGTCTGTTAGTTGAAACTTGGCTATTTCAAGCTTTTGATGGTAATATCCACATATCAGTGAGTAAATACCAAGTGTGTTCTTTTGTGATTGGGTTACCTCACTCAGGATGATATTTTCTAGTTCCATCCATTTACCTAAGAATTTCTAGAATTCATTATTTTTAATAGCTGAATAGTACTTCATTGTGTAAATGTACCACATTTTTTGTATCCATTCTTCTGTTGAGGGACATCTGGGTTTTTCCAGCTTCTAGCTATTATAAATAAGGCTTCTATGGACATAGTGGAGCATATGTCCTTGTTATATGTTGGAGCATCTTCTGGGTATATGCCGAGGAGTGGTATAGCTGGGTCCTCAGGTAGTGCTATGTCCAATTTTCTGAGGAACCGCCAGAATGATTTCCAGAGTGGTTGTACCAGCTTGCATTCCCAACAGCAATGTAGGAGTGTTTCTCTTTCTCCACATCCTCGCCAGCATCTACCATCACTTGAATTTTTTATCTTAGCCATTCTGACTGGTGTGAGGTAGTATCTCAGGGTTGTTTTGATTTGCATTTCCCTGATAACTAAGGATGTTGAGCATTTCTTAAGGTGCTTCTCAGTCGTTCGAGTTTCCTCAGTTAAGAATTCTTTGTTTAGCTCTGTACCCCATTTTTAATAGAGTTAATTGGTTGTCTGGAGTCTAATTTCTTGAGTTCTTTGCATATATTGAATATTAGCCCTCTATCAGATATAGAATTGGTAATGATCTTTTCCCAATCTATTGGTTGCTGTTTTTGTTTTATTGATAGTGTCTTTTGCCTTACAGAAGATTTGCAATGGTATGAGGTCCCATTTGTCAATTCTTGATCTTAGAGCATAGGCCATTGGTGTTCTGTTCAGGAACTTTTCCCCTGTGACTAAGTATTTGAGGGCCTTCCCCATTTTCTCTTCTATTAGTTTCAGTGTATCTGGTTTTATGTGAAGGTCCTTTATTCACTTAGACTTGAGCTTTGTACAAGGGGATAAGAATGGATTGATTTGCATTCTTCTACATGCTGACCTCCAGTTGATCCAGCACCATTTGTTGAAAATGCTGTCCTTTTTCCACTGAATGGTTTTAGCTCCTTTGTCAAAGATCAAGTAACCATAGGTATGTGGGTTCATTTCTGAATCTTCAATTCTATTCCATTGATCTTCCGGCCTGTCTCTGTACCAATACCATGCAGTTTTTATCACTACTGCTCTGTAGTACAGTTTGAGGTCAGGGATGGTGATTACCCGAGTTCTTTTATTGTTGAGAATGGTTCTCGCTATCCTGTTTTTTGTTATTCCAAATGAATTTGCAAATTGTTCTTTCTATCTCTATGAAGAATTGATTTGGAATTTTTATGGGAATTGCATTGAACCTGTAGATTGCTTTTGACAAGATAGCTATTTTTACTAAGTTAATCCTGCCGATCCAGGAGCATGGGAGATCTTTCCATCTTCTGAGATCTTCTTCAATTTCTTTCTTCAGAGATTTGAAGTTCTTGTCATACAGATCTTTCACTTGCTTGGTTAGATTCAATCCAAGATGTTTTATATTATTTGTGACTATTGTGAAGGGTGTCATTTCTCTAATTTCTTTTTCAGCCTGCTTATCTTTTGAGTATAGGAAGGCTACTGATTTGTCTGAGTTGATTTTATATCCAGGCACTTTGCTGAAGTTTATCAGGTTTAGGAGTTCTCTTGGTGGAAGTTTTAGGGTCACTTAAGTATACTATCATATCATCTGCAAATAGTGAAATTTTGACTTCTTTTCCTATTTGTATCCATTTGACTTCCTTATGTTGTCTAATTGCTCTGGTTAGGACTTCCAGTACTATATTGAATAAGTAGGGTGAGAGTGGACAGCCTTGTCTAGTCCCTGATCTTAGTGGGATTCCTTCAAGTTTCTCTCCATTTAGTTTGATGTTGGCTACTGGCTTGTTTTATATTGCTTTTACTATGTATAGGTATGTGCCTTGAATTCCTGATCTTTCCAAGACTTTTAACATGAAGAGTTGTTGAATTTTGTCAAATGCTTTCTCGACATCTAGTGAGATGATCATGTGGTTTTTTTCGTTGAGTTTATTTATGTAGTGGATTACATTGATGGATTTCTGAATATTTAACCATCCCTGCATTCCTGGGATAAAGCCCACTTGATCATGATGGATGATTGTTTTGATGTGTTCTTGGATTCAGTTTGCAAGAATTTTATTGAGTATTTTTGCACCAATATTCATAAGAGAGATTGGTCTGTAGTTCTCTTTCTTTGTTGGGTCTTTTTGAGGTTTGGGTATGAGCATAATTGTAGCTTCATAGAACGAATTTGGTAGTGTTCCTTCTGTTTCTATTCTGTGGAATAGTTTGAAGAGAATTGGTATTAAGTCTTCCTTGAAGGTCTGATAGAATTCTGCACTAAAACCGTCTGGTCCCTGACTTTTTTTGGTGGGGAGACTTTTAATGACTGCTTCTATTTCTTTAGGGGTTATGGGACTGTTTAGATGGTTTATCTGCTCCTCATTTAACTTTGGCACCTGGTATATGTCTAGAAAATTGTCCATTTGATCCAGATTATCCAATTTTGTTGAGTATAAGCCTTTGTAGTAGGATCTGATGGGTTTTTTTTAATTTCTTCAGTTTCTGTTGTTATGACTCCCTTTTCAGTTCTGATTTTATTAATTTGGATACTGTCTCTGTGCCCTTTGATTAGTCTGGCTAAGGGTTTATCTATCTTGTTGATTTTCTCAAAGAACCAGCTCCTGATTTTGTTGATATTTTGTATAGTTCTTTCTGTTTCTACTTGGTTGATTTCAGCTCTGAGTTTGATTATTTCCTGCCATCTACTCCTCTTGGGTATATTTGCTTCTTTTTGTTCTAACGCTTTCAGGTGTACTCTCAAGTTGTTAGTGTATGCTCTCTCCAGTTTTTTTTTTTTTTGTAAGTACTTAGAGCTATAAGTTTTCCTCTTAGTACTGTTTTCATGGAGTCTCACAAGTTTTGGTATGATGTGTCCTCCTTTTCATTAAATTCTAAAAGGTCTTTAATTCCTTTCTTTACTTCTTCCTTGACCAAGTCATCATTGAATAGAGCATTGTTCAGGTTCCTTGTGTATGTGGGCTTTCCGTTGTTTTTGTCATTATTAAAGACTAGCCTTGTCCCATAGTGGTCTGATAGGGTACAAGGGATTATTTCAATCTTTTTGGATCTGTTGAGGCCTGTTTTGTGATCAATTATATGGTCTATTTTGGAGAAGGTATCATGAGGTGCTGAGAAAAAGGTATATTCTTTTGTTTTAGGATGAAATGTTCTATAGATATCAGTTAAATTTATTTGGTTCATAACTTCTGTTAGTTTCATTGTGTCTCAGTTTAGTTTTTGTTTCTATAATCTGTCCATTGCTGAGAGTGGGGTGTTGAAGTCCCCCACTATTATTGTGGGAGGTGCAATGTATGCTTTGAGCTTTAGTAAAGTTTCTTTTATGTATATGGATGCCCTTGCAATTGGGGCATAGATGTTCAGAATTGAGAGTTCTTCTTGGTACATTTTTTCTTTAATCAGTATGTAGTGGCCTTCCTTATCTTTTTTGATTACTTTTGGTTGAAAATCAATTTTATTTGATATTAGAATTGCTACTCCCGCTTGTTTCTTGGGACCATTTGCTTGGAAGATTGATTTTTATTCTTTAACTCTGAGGTACTGTCTGTCTTTGTCACAGAGGTGCATTTCCTGTATGCAGCAAAATTCTGGGTCCTATTTATGTATCCAGTCTGATAGTCTACGTCTTTTTATTGGAGAATTGAGTCCATTGATATTAAGAGATATTAAGGAAAAATGATTGTTGCTTCCTGTTATTTTTGTTATTAGAGGTAGAATTATGTTTGTGTAACTATCTTCTTTAGGGGTTGTTGGAAGACTACTGTTTTGCTTTTTCTTGGTTGTAGTTTCCCTCCTTGTGTTGGAGTTTCCCATCCATTATCCTTTGAAGTGCTGAATTTGTGGGAAGATATTGTGTAAATTTGGTTTTGTCATGGAATATTTTTGTTTCTCCATCAATATTGATTGTGAGTTTTGCTGGGTATAGTAGTCTGGGCTGACATTTGTGTTCTCTTAGGGTCTGTATGATATCCGTCCAGGATCTTCTGGCTTTTATAGTCTCTGGTGAGAAGTCTGGTGTAATTCTTATAGGTCGTCCTTTATATGTTAGTTTACCTTTTTCCATTACTGCTTTTAGTATTTTTCCTTTGTTTTGTACATTTGATGTTTTGATTATTATGTGGTGGGAGGTATTTCTTTTCTGGTCTAAAGTATTTGGAGTTCTGTAGGCTTCTTGTATATTTATGAACATCTCTTTCTTTAGGTTAGGGAAGTTTTCCTCTATAATTTTGTTGAAAATATTTACTGGTCCTTTAAGTTGGGAGTCTTCATCCTCATCTATACCTATTATCCTTAGGTTTGGTCTTCTCATTGTGTCCTGGATTTCCTGGATGTTTTGTGTTAGGAGCTTTTTGCATTTCGCATTTTCTTTAACTGTGGTGTCAATGTTTTCCATGGTATCTTCTGCACATGAGATTCTCTCTTCTATCTCTTGTATTCTATTGGTGATGCTTGCATCTATGACTCCTGATCTTTTTCCTAGGTTTTCTACCTCCAGGGTAGTCTCCCTTGGAGATTTATTTATTGTTTCCACTTCCAATTTTAGATCCTGGATGGCTTTGTGTAATTCCTTCACCTGTTTAGTTGTGTTTTCTTATATTTCTTTGAGGGCTTCTACCTGTTTACCTGTGTTCTCCTCAAATTCTTTGAGAGTGTTGTTTATGTCCTTTTTAAAGTCCTCTATGATCATCATGAGAAATGATTTTAATTCTGAATCCTGCTTTTCCAGTGTGATGTGGTGTTCAGGACTTGCTATGGTGGGAGAGCTGGGTTCTGATGATGCCAAATAACTTTGGTTTTGGTTGTTTACATTCTTACACTTGCCTTTTACCATTTGGTTAGCTGTCGTGCTACCTGCTCTCACTAGTTCTGACTAGAGTCTGCCTTTTCATTTATCTTGGTTTTGTCAGAACTCCTCGGGGTCTGGATGTTTCTGTGATCCTGAGCTCCAGCTGGTCTGGGTACAGTGGCTCCTCTAGGATATCTCAGGATATGGTGTCTCCACAGTAGTAGGTCAGTTAGGTGTTTGCTGTTCTGAGTGTAGTCACTCTTTCAGGTTGTCTCAGGATATGGTGTCTGCTGCTCTGAGTTCAGTGGCTACTCTAGGCTGCAGCTTTGAGGGCAGTGGCCTGTCTAGGATGTCTCCTGACACATTTTCCACAGGGGAGCAGACCAGCTGGGTGTTTGCTCCAGCCACCGGGATCTGGGCGAGGGGCAGAACGGGAGTGGTTTTCTGCAGGTACAGGGCTTGGGTGCCAGGTGTGCCCTGGGGGCTCCCTGCTGTGCTGCCAGTTGTGCCTCTGGGGCATAGGGCAGTGGTCTAGTGAACCTACCTGCAGTTCTGAGGGCAGTGGCCTGTCTAGGATGTCTCCAGATGTGTTTCCCACAGGGGAGCATACCAGCTGGGTGTCTGCTCCAGCCACCGGGATCCAGGCAAGGGGCCACTTTCTCTTCTATTAGAGTCAGTGTATCTAGTTTTATGTTGAGGTCCTAGATCCACTTGTACTTGAACTTTGTGCAAGGGGACAAATATGGATCTATTTTCATTTTTCTACATACTGACTGTCAGTTAGACCAAGACCATTTATTAAAGATGCTTTCTTTTTTTCATTGTATATTTTTGGCGTCTTTGTCAAAGCTCAAGTATCCATAAGTGTGTGATTTTATTTCTGGGTCTTCAATTCTATTCCACTTATTAACATACCTGTCTCTGTACCAATACCATGCAGGATTTTATCACTATTGCTTTGTAGTACAGCTTGAGGTCAGGGATGGTGATTCTCCCAGAAGTTCTTTTATTGCTGAGAATTGCTTTGGCTATCCTGGGTTTTTTGTTTTCCCATATGAAGTTGAGAATTGCTCTTTCTATGTCTGTGAAGAATTGTGAATAGGGATTGCATTGAATCTGTAGATTGCTTTTGGTAGGACAGCCCTTTTAATTATGTTAATCTTACCAATCTATGAGCATGGAAGATCTTTCCATCTTCTGAGGTCTTCTTTGATATTCTTTTTCGGAGATTTGAACATCTTGTCCTACAGATCTTTCACTTGCTTAGTAAGAGTTACATCAAGATATTTTATACTATTTGTGGCTATTGTGAAGTTTGTTGTTTCCCTAATGTCTTTCTCAACCTGTTTATTATTTATGTAAAAAAAAAGGTTACATTTGATTTGCTTGAGTTAAATTTGATTTGCTTGAGTTAATTTTATATCTAGCCATGTGGCTGAAGTTGTTTATCAGCTGTAGAAGTTCTCTGGTAGTATTTTGGGGGTTGTTTATTTATACTATCATATCATTTGCAAATAGAGATACTTTGATTTCTTCCTTTCCAGTTTGTATCCACTTGATTTCCATTTGTTGCCTAATTTCTCTACCTAAAATTTCACATGCTATATTGAATAGATAGGGATAGAGTGGCCAACCTTGCCCCATCCCTGAATTTAGTAGAATTGCTTCTTGTTTCTCTCCATTTAATTTGATGTTGGCTGTTGGTTTGCTGTATATTAATTTTATGATGTTTAGGTATGTGCCATCAATTCCTGGTCTCTCCAAGACTTTTAACATGAAGGGGTGTTGTATTTTGTCATAGTGTTTGTCAACATCTAATGAGATGATCGTGTGACTTTTTTCCTTGAGGTTTTTATATACTATATTACGTTGATGAATTCCTTGTGCTAGAGTTTTCCAAATATTATCCTCTATTGGACTGGCTTAATGGAATGATATTGTTTAAATTTGGTTTTGTCATAGAATATCTTGATTTCTCCATCTATGGTAATTGAGAGTTTTACTGGGTATAGTAGCCTGGGCTGGCATTTGTGTTCTCCTAAGGTTTGTATATCATCTGCCCATGATCTTATGGCTATTAGAGTCTCTGTTGAGAAGTTTCATATAATTCTGATAGATTTGCCTTTATATGTTACTTGACATTTCCCCCTTACTGCTTTTAATATTCTTTCCTTGTTTCTGTGCATTTGGTGTTTTGGTTATTGTGTGATGAAAGGAATTTCTTTTCTGGTTCAATCTATGTGGCATTTTGTAGGTTTCTTATATGTTTATGGACATCTCTTTCTTTAGGTAAGGGAAGTTTTCTTCTATGATTTTGTTGAAGATGTTTTCTGATCCTTTGATTTGGGAATCTTTGCTCTCTTCTATATCTATTATTCTTAGATTTGGTCTTTTCATTGTGTCCTGAATTTCTTGGGTGTTTTGTGTTAGGAGTTTATGCACTATGTATTTTTTGTCTGTTATGTCATTGTCTTCTATGGTATTTTCTATGCCTGAGATTCTCTCTTCTATGTCTTGTATTCTGTTGGTGAATACAGATGTGTGCATCTGTGACTCCTGATCCTAGGTTTTTCATCTTTAGGATTGTCTCCCTTTGAGCTTTCTTTATTGTTTCTGTTTTCATTTTTAGATCCTGGATGGTTTTGTTCACTTCCTTCACCTGTTTGATTGTGTTTTCCTGTATTTCTTTAAGAGATTTATGTTTCCTCTTTAAGGACTTCTACTTGTTTACCTGTGTTCTTCTGTATTTCTTTAAGGGAGTTATTTATGTCCTCCTTAAGGTCTTATATCATCTTCATGAGATGGAATTTTATATCAGAATCATGCTTTTCAGATGTGTTAGGGTATACAGGGCTAGCTGTGGTGGGAGAACTGGGTTCTGATGTTTCCAAGTAGCTTTAGTTTCTGTTGCTTATGTTCTTGCACTTGCCTCTCACCATCTGGTTATCTCTGCTGTTAACTGGCTTTTCTGCCTCAAACTGGAGCCTCTCCCTTCTGTGACCCTGGTTACATTGGGCTTCCTTAAGTTAGGCTGTTCTATGAGCCTGGCCATGTCAGAACTCCTGGGGGTCAAGCTGTCTCTGGGTGCGGATGGGTGAGGAGGAGGGCTGAAGTACAGGATCTGCTCCAGGACACAGAAGTGAACCAGAAAGAAGTTGTTTCTCAAACAGGGCAGGAGGTTCTGTGTCATCTGGGTCCTGCAGGATCCCAGTTAAGTCAGGTATTGAGGCAGAGGTGGAAGACTCACCTGTGAGTCTGGGGTTGTCAGAAGTCCTGTGAGCTGTCTTTTGGGGAGGAAGAGCGCTGAAGCAAAGGATCAGCTCCTAGGTGTAGATGCTGACCAGAAGTCCAAGCTACTTTTGATCATGATGTTTCATCAAATCAATAGAAGTCATAACCAATATAACCTACAAATCAAGATCCTAAATAAACAGAGCTATGAAGAAAACAAATCCTTGTTGCACTCTGACTTTTCATTTCTTTAAAGGGCCACCTCCTAATATGAATGAAAGTTCAGAGTCATGCAGTAAAAGTATCTTTGGCGCTGAAACAGAGCTATTTCTCATTTAAATTAATTTTAATTAATATTAAAAGATATTTTATTAATCTTTGAGAATTTTTATTTTATTGAAAATCAGTTTTTCTCCCAGAATATATTCTGATTATAGTTTTCCCTCTGTCTACTCCAGTTCTTTCTATCTCACCTCACCTTCCCTCTAGATCCACCTCCTTTCTGTCTCTCATTAGAAAACAAACAGACTTCTAAGAGATAATAATAAAATAAAACAAAAACCACCCCATTAGAATAGGACAAAACAGAATGAAAAGAGCCCAAAAGAAGGCAGAAGAAAGAGATACAGACACAGAGATCCCATAGTTCCCACAGTCAGGGATGTCATAAAAACACTAAGCTGGAAGCCATCATATATATGCAAAGGACATATAGTGTAAAAAGAAACAAAAATAGCATATGCATATATGATTAAATTAAGATAAGTTTGTTAAAGTCCTAAATAAACCTTATGAGATATGGAACCTACAAAGAGGCCTTTGAGCTCAGTTTCTCTTGGCCATTCACTGCTGGGTGTGCAACCTACCCTTAAGAGTAATTTCTTTCCCAGTGATATTCTATTGGAGAAAACCAAATTTTATTTTTATTTTATTTTATTTTATTTACTATACCACTGTGTACAAAATCTCAGTAAGATATTAAAGTGTGCTGTAGTTAGGTACATTTATATAAAAAGTCAACTATTGAAATGACCATTCTCTGAAAGTTACAATATTGTTATTTCAAAGTAACAAAGACATACTTTTCTATACATCTTCAAAAAAGTTAAGTCTAATGTTTATCTTGGGAAATAACTATAAATTTTATTTCTAGTCATTTCAAGAAAACCTATGAGCTCTATTGAGTGACCTTTTGAGGTAGACCTAAAAAGCAGCTGGCTATGGACAAGGGAAGCTTCCACAAAGATGTGCACATGCAATAACTAAAATTAGAGAATATGCCTTGGTGAGCTTCATGAATAATAAAGTGTGTGTCATTCAGTAGTCATTTTTTTGTGTTTTCATCACCAAAGCAATGATGTATATTTTCATGAGTGACACAAAAGCCACCATTCTGACCTCTACTGACACTGATGCTGTTGTTCTCTTGTTTCATAAAACTGATGTGTCACAGACTTCCTAACATATTTATTGTTCTCACTAGATTGATGTCTCAGAATAGTGAAGTAGGACCAGACTGGTGAGTCCTAACTTCACTGTTAACCACCTCTAGGTTTAGGCCAGTCACATATCATATACACCATCCCAAATGGTAAATTTACTAAACCTTAGTACACACACACACACACACACACACACACACACACACACACCCTATAGTTGAATACCCTAGGGATGATAGCTAATGTTCAAGCTATACTACCTGAGCTGCTATAACTCAAAATGTGAGGGTGACATAGGTGACTAGGGTCTTGGGAACTCAATAAGCCAGGCCAGCCTACAGGTTGTCCAACCCATGCTAATCCAGGTATTGAAGATAGTCTGGGCAAAGAGCCAGAAACTTATGTGGCTGCACCAGCTATGGCTGGGAATTCATAAGGATGAGGGCATGCTAGAGTCCATAGAATCCACTAGACTAGAGTAGAGCAAAGAATGTGTGATTGGGCTAAGCCTAGAGATTAGATTTAAAGGCCAGAGTCAGGTAGGCTCACTAGACTGTTAAGGTCCCTGTAATGTGTAAATGGGACTGGGTGTCCTACTTAGGGTTGCTACTGCTGTGATGAAACACTAGGATCAAAGCAACCTAGGGAGAAAATGATTTATTCAGCTTATGCTTTCATATCACAGTTACCTTCAAGGGAAATCAGGACAGGAACTCTAACAGGACAGAAACTCTAACAGGACAGAAACCTGGAGCCAGGAGTTGATGCAGACACTATGGAGTCATGCTGCTTAGTGGTCTGCACCCATTGGCTTGATCAGCCTGCACTCTTATAGAACCCAGGACCACATTCCATGGATGACATCACCCACAATGGGCTTGGATCTACCCCATCAATAGCTAATTAATAAAATGCCCAACAATTGAATCTTACAGAGGCACTCTCTCAACTGAAGTTCCATCCTGTCAGATAACTCTAGCCTGTGTTCAGTTGATATAAATCTAGCCAGACACTGGGAATGCAGCAGGCTCAAGTAGACTCATCAGTATGAACCTAAACACAGGATGTGTGACCCAAGCTAGTTCTGAAAATTGGGAGAGGGGTTGGTTCAAGTGCTCTAAGGTTTAGAGAAGTTAGCAGACTGAACCAGAAAACAGGAGATGTAACTCAGATTAAGCCAAGAAATTGTGAATCACTAAAGGTGCACAATAATTTTCCACAGTTGATCCCAAAGAACTGGACATATATGAATTCTTAAAGCTCAGCAAACTTCATAAGAACATAGATTTATGTCAAAAAGTAGCACAAAACAAAAAAAATCCAAAAAGAATTACAGGAAAATATAAATGATCAATATAACTAAAGGTTGGCATTTTGGGAAAGAAATAAAATCAACAAATCTTTCTAGCTTTATTATGCACATTCCATGTAAATGACCAAGTATACATTTTGAAGAGAACTCAGAAACATCCTTTAGTCCTTGATATTGAGAGGTGAATTGGTAAAGGAATAGAACTGTTTCAAGAAGTACTGAAGTAGCTGTAGCAAGTAGATCAGAATGTGAACAAGAGATACTAGATCTAAACCTAGATCTAATTTTAATGATACTAAAACCCTAAAGTGGACCAAAGATAATCTGTAAGCTAAATACATCACACTGAGATTGACATGGCTATCATGACGTGAAAGATATATTGATTACTTTTATCATTTCTATGACCAAATCCTCAACAAATTTACTTCAAGATGGAAGGATTTACTCTGTATAATGATTTAAGAAGGGACAAAGCTAATCATGTTGGCAGGATATGAAGTGACTGCAGTCAGGAACCAGAGGGAGATGAACACTGGTACTCAGATTACTTGTTCCTTATTGCTCTCTTTATTAAGTCCAGCACCTCATCCCATAGGATGAGGGTGGTCTTCCTCCTCACATAAAGCCTTCTGGAAAAATCTTCACAGGCATGTCAAGAGGTCTTCTCCTAGGTAGCTCCAAAACCAACCAGGTTGACAATGATTAATCATCACAGTATTTAAAATTTGTGACCAATGTATGAATCTCTAGGGGTTTCTTAGAAACACAGATGAGTCTTTTCTTTATGTGATTGATTCTGTGAGACACTCTGAGATCAAAGACCACAGGCCTGATCTGGAATACCAAGCAATGAACTGAAAACTCCTCATCCCATTTCCATACCTGAGTCATTCTTGGAGACAGTTTTTTGGATTGAGACAAGATTCTAAAGTTGAGGGAAATACTTATGATCACAACAGAGAAATGTTCTCTGACTCTTAACCTCCATGCTTTGCAAGTGCACAGTAGGACAATTTTAAGAAATTATTGATGCAAAACAACTTAAAGCATTTAGAGGTTGTTATACCATTGTTCTGTACTACACTAACCTCTGGGAGACTACTCTACTGCCACAAACCAAAAAAAGGTAGTTTATAGGAATCTAGTTGTAAGCAAAAATTTACTTTTTAATGGGTCCAGCAGCATTCAGATAGGTAATAGGAATAAAATTGGTCAACAGCTACAGAATTAGCCTCTCTTGTGTCCCTAACCCATGAAATAGAACTATTACATATATTCCTAGCCAATATGTAAAATCAAAGAAATATTGGGGGTTTTGGAGAAATAAGAGTTAAACATATACATCAGATGATTCCATACCAATGCACATATGATCAGCACTAACTGTACTCAAGAGGTTATATTTTAAAAAAAAATGTAACTGGAAGAAGGCCTGGGGGAATCTGGGAAGAATTAGAGAAGACAAGAGGTAAAATAATTAAAATATATTGTATACATGTATGAGATTCTTAAAGAATAATTGAAAATCTCATATATGTGCATATTTATTTCAACTCCTTAGAGCCATAATTTAAGACTCTAGGAGCATTTTATAGCAAGAACATTAGGGCTGATCTGGGTGTCCTTGGTGTCTATCATGTTGCAGTGACATCTATTAGGATAATATTGCCCTACACTCACTGGTCCTTGTTATCAGTGGCAATGAAGTTCTCATCTATCTGTTTCTCATAGAGACGAAGAGCACTATGCACGGTTTTACAATCTTCATGTGGACTCTTGGTCCTCAGAAAATACCCCAAAATCTGTTCTTCTTGCTTACAACTGGAGACCCTCCATGACTGAAATGCACACATTCATATTAACAGTTTTAAAAGTCAACAAAACACAAAAAAAACAGCATTGATCAATGAAGAAAAATCATGTGGATGAGAGTTTTTATTTAGATGACACTCATTCATTTATATACTTATTTATATACACATATATTTATTTATTATATGGTTAAATATTTAAGTATGATGGTATAAATAGGCATACTGCAAATGACATGATTTGAAAACATCTTATAGTTGTTAAGAAGTACAACAGTCTTAGGATAGACTTGAGTTCTGGACTCGGGCTGCCTGTTTCAAGTCCCATTGACTTACCTTGTGATCATGGACACATTACTCAAGTCCTTAGTCCATGTAAATGTAGAGTAGAGAAATGTTGCTGATTGAACAGAATAATGTATGAAGAACTTAAAGTCTAAAACAGAGAAAGTCTTCATTATACATTTTATGACAGTATCATGAAAAAAAGAAGACAAGTACATCTTAATTTTTAATTAAGTTAATGTGTCTGACAACCCACTGAGAAGTGTGCATGAACTTCCATCCCAATCCTGGTATTATAGACTCAGTTTTCACCTCTAGCCACAATACTCAAGCTAATTTACTATTTTTTACCATACCAATTACTGCTGCTCTTATGTTTTTTAACATTGCTGTTCAAGTCTACCAGTATGCTGACTCTGATCTTAAAGGAGTTTACAATGCAGTCATAACCAAATACATTCTCATGTTTACCAGGTTAATTACTTTCCTTTGACCTGACTGTTGTTTATCTAAAACTAGACTTTGGTCTTGCATTGGTTGACGCAGAGTAGATGCCTTAATGACTCCTCAGGGAACAGTGATTTGTTTATAGTCAGTTTTAGAGGGGATACTGAGTTAAGAATTGGCCTTAAATTCATATTGACTGTATTCCGAACTGAGAATGAAGCACATAATTGGAAACAAAGCCCCAAGGGGGCTTGTAGGTGAGATATTATCTCTACCCATCTCTTTCAGAAAGCAAGTTGTTGCAGTTGCCTGTCATACCTATTCCCAGATCAGAGAAATGGGAATAGCATTAATTCTTCATATCTTGGTGTCAGTGGGGGTTAATTTTATGGTCTCCTATAGATATCAAATACTACAGATGTTTTTGTAACTTATAAACCATGTAGTATTTGCACACAATTTACATGCGGCCTTCTGTGTACTTTAAATCAGCACTATACTGCTTATAATACCTAATACAATATTGAGTAGTACAAATATAAGTGTTAATTAAATTCATTAAATTGGCAATTTAGCTCAATGTTAACTCTAACTTCTCAGCATGCATAAGGACTTGGGTTCAGTACCCAGTACTATGAAAAAAATCAATTTATAGTTGACTGAATTTATAGAGGCAAAACAAAAAATAGAAAACAAACTCTATATACACAAACACACAAGTATGCTGTTCTGTGCTATACATACATACATACATACAATCGTGTCATACACAAAATAAAAAATACTTTCTCTTCTTATTTGTAGTATTCTGGCTTCGCTATTGGTGAATCAGAATCTATTTGCCAGAAACCTAGTCTCCATCACTTCTAGAATCTTTCAGGTTTCTCACATTTGCTCAGAATGTGGGTGAACTTATCTCAAGCCTGACATTGACCTATGAATGAATTCTATGTGTCTCTCTCAGGGTGGGGTAAGCTATAGAATGAGATGGTATCCACAAGTCATCTATAAAGTCTTAGAAGCCAGAAGAGGACATTGGATCTCCCTGGAGTGGAATTACATGGAGTTGTAACCTAACATGTGGGTACTGGGAATTGAAACCAGGTCCTCTGCTCTTAACAACTGAACCATCTCCCTAGCACCACCAAGAAATATATTTTAACCTCACCTGTAAAAATATCTTTGTACAGATATTTCTTATGTAAAAAGATATCAGAATCACTTACTATCTTATTTTATAGTAAAATATTCATACCTTAAAACAAAACACAACAGCCCTTTGGTTACTCCAGGGCAAATACAGTAACTGAGGGAACCCAACAACTCTCAGTCCTGTGCAAGAACCAACAGAGCCTCATCCCTAATCCCCTTCTCACCCCCTCTCCCATTCAGTTCTCTCCATCCATCTACCTCTGATGTCTGTGTTATTCCCCCTTCTGAATGAGATTCACAATTCCTGCCTTGGACCTTCACTACTTGGTTTCTTTGGGTCTGTGGATTGTAACATGGTTACCCTGCACTCTATGGCTAATGTCCACTTATAAATGAGTACATACCGAGAGTGTCTTTCTGAGTCAGAGTTACCTTACCCAGGATGATATTTTCCAGTTCCATCCATTTGCCTGTAAAACTCACGATGTCTTTGTTTTTAACAGCTGAGTAATATTTCATTGTGTAGATGTACCACATTTTCTTTATCCAGTCTTCAGTTGAGGAACATCTAGTGGTTTCCAGCTTCTACCTATTATGAATAAAGCTACTATGAACATAGTTGAGCAAGTTTTCTGTGGTATCTTTTGGGTATCTGCCCAGGAGTGATATACCTGGGTTTAGGGGGAGAACTATTTCTAATTTTATAAGAAACTGCCAAATTGATTTCCAAAGTGAATGTACTAGTCTGTACCCCAACCAGCTATGGAGGAGTGTTCCCCTTGCTTCACAGCCTTGCAAGCACGTGTTGTTCCTTGAGTTTTTGTTCTCAGTCATTCTGAGGGGTGTAAGATGGAATCTGAGTCATGTTGATTTGCATTTCCCTGGTGACTAAGGACATGGAACATTTCTTTAAGTGCTTCTCTGACATTAGAGATTCTCTTTTAAGAATTTTGTTTAGTTCTTCCCCCCCCCATTTTAATTGGGTTATTCATTTTGTTGGTGTCTAAGTTTTTAAGTTCTTATATATTTTGGATATTAGTCCTCTCTTGGATGTATGTTGTGATTATTCAGTGGAAAATGAATAGCAATAAAATAAGTTATTGCTTTTCTATTATATTATCTCTCATGATAAATATGAAAGCCAAGACTATCTTTTCTTTGTAGACAAAAGTGTCTAGTGCACGCATCTTAATCATGCAACATTTTCACAGTCTGAACTATCTCCCCACGAGGCATTCACAGGACCTCATTGCTGTGATTTCAAGGATACCTACTGTGGATGTCATGGCAAAGGAAAGAAGGCTTCATCTTAGTATCATACCAAAAGTCGGGACTTGGAACTTGTCCTGATAGCAGGCACCAAAGCATGGCAACCTGAGTCATCATTAGCTACTAGAATGATTCAGGGATTTTTCATTCCCAAAGGTGATTTAATCAAATGCAGGATACATCACAGAAATGTCCCTTGCGACATAGAATGAGCCAGAATAACAGGAGATTACAGACTCATTGTACATTATAAACAGTCACAGCTTCCAGAGTGTGGAGTACAGACACCAAGCAGTGGAAGCAGACAGACATGAAGAGGTCTACTTGTCAGGCTGGGAATACATTCAGTGGATATTTCCAGATCTCTGGCAATCCTAACTATCCGTTAGGTGCTTGGTAAGTTGTGCTGCTTAGTTAGATGTAGAAAAAATATAGAGCAGCTAAGAAGAGGGTGCAGTTGCTGGGGGGAGAAAAGGTGCTTTGTTCCTACCAGAAATGGAATGGGAAAGACTGGTGGACTCTTAATTTACTTCATTGATTTGTTTTTTGTTCATTTGTTTGTGTTTGTTTGTTTGTTTGTTGTTTGGTTAGTGTGTTATTTTATAAGGTAACCAAGGCAACCTGATAAACTAAAATGAAGAACTCACCCAAATCACATTCCAAAATTTCATACAAGCAAAACTTCTTCAGAACAGAAAATTTAGCTTTCATCAGATTCCCAGAATATTTCATCTGTCTGTCCCTCTCCTAATGCTAATAACACTTCCTGGTTTAATCAATACAGCTGTTTTAATTGACATAATGAATCATGATAAGGAGTAAAACAACATTCCAAATTACCAGATGTTGGTTATTTTGATAAACACAACAGTTAAGTCTGAACAAACTTTTAAGAAATGTTATTGAGTCATCCCAGCATGCCTAAACTATTACTATAAGAGTCTAACTTTATAAGAAAAACTTTCTGAAATAAATAAATAAACAAACAAACAAATAGTGGGACTCACAAATAGAGAGATGGTATCCTTTAGGTAGGGGGTGCCAAAATGACTAAAGCAGCTTTAAATCCTGGCTCCATCACTTTGTGAATTTGGAAAACTACTGAGCATTACTACATCTGTTTCCTTGTTGGGGAACTGAAGATAACAAATTTTCATTAAGTAAAATTATACAAGTAAAACCTGGGGGCAATGAGATGGCTAAGTGAGTAAAGGTGCTTGCTGGCAAGCCTGCCAACCTGAGTTCAGACCAATCTATGGGACCCACATGGTAGAAAGAACCATCCCCTGAAAGTTGTCCTCTGATCTCCACACATGTACCATACTATGCATGTACACAAACACATACACACATACACACACACACCACACAGATACATAATTTAAAATGTTTAATTAAAGAGAAATATGAAATTTGTAAATCAGAAGTTTTCAAATAACCACTAGTTATTATCAACTTTGACTATTAATTGAATCTCATTAACATTTTCTTCTTAAAGAAAACTACAAATTTTCTCTTAAATAAAAACTTAAAGTTCGAATATGTACTGAGATTGCTTATTTTTTTCATTTCTGAAATGTATCATTAGGTCCATCTATAATCTAAACACTGGTAGACTAAAAGCAAATGCTATCAGTAATTCTCAAATTTAAGTATTAAATAAGTGAAGTTTACAGGAGTGGAGAACAATATTTTAATACAATCAATGATTAATAAATACTTAGCTAATAGGGCTTTTAAACCTTCAAACTGGCATGCCTTAACCACATCTGTGAAACTCTACAGGAAAAAAGTATGTCATATCCTTAGCAGTTAATAGTAAAACTCTTTATCAAGCAAGAACCGTTAAATAAAGCTGTGGTCTATACACTAGCTCTTGGCCTCTTTTGAGAGTTATAAACCCCATTATATCTGTTTGGAATAGGCTCTATTATAGTTTGGATCCCAGTGGGAAATTTTTGATCAACTCTAGAAATGAATCCAAAGAGACATTTTGTTACTGCACAGAATTTTCAACAAGCATTTTTACCAGCAGCGGTTAGATAGGTTAAGTGTGATACCTGATGATCCCAAGGTTATTTTCATCTCAAGTGAAGCTATAATTGAGTGTACAGAGACCATACCAAAGCAAGTTACAATACCCTAAGCCAGCAATGTCAGGAATGCTCTCCACTATTCCTGGATAGGAGCTAGCTTGAAGATCTTGGTGCAGTTTTCTCCATGCTGACGCTTCAGTCAGCTTTTAAAGGCAAAATCAACCCTCAAATCCCATTTCTCTTTCCCTGTATGAATCCATTTTTTACCCATTTCTCTCACCCTGTGTGGTTTCAACCATTCATATCTCAACCCATCACCCAAACCTCACTGACTCCTATACCAGCATTATCAGCTGTGACAACAGTGTCATCCTCCATTTCCTCACACTGCGTCCAACATTCTTCCTCTGAATTCACTACTACTATAGACTTTCTGCTTCTACTAAAACTATCTACAGCAACATGATTAGAGAGTACACTGGGATATCTGCTTCCTCCCATCTCTCAGTCACATTTTCTACCCTCGAATTAAATCATGTTTATATTGGTGAGTTTGTGGAAATAGCAGTGTGTGTGTGTGTGTGTGTGTGTGTGTGTGTGTGTGTGTGTGTGTGTATGCATGTATGTGTTTCAACGTATTAGATCTCCTTAGAAAGAAAACATGGTAAAAATTAAACTGTAATCAGTCCATTGCCAAGAGATACAGACTCTATTTTGAGTCATCTCTCATTGCTTTCTTTCATTTCTATCATTTCCCCCATCTTAAGTCCATATGCCTCTTACATAGAAGATATCCTAGCTGTGTCCCTGCTGATGGTGCTCTTCCTTCCCCTTCAAACCACCCACCCAATGCCAGATTGAATCTCTGAACACAGAATGATGGTCAAGTAATTTCCACAGTGCAAGTGTTCAGTGAGTCCATACCCACTGCTGCCTGAGTCATTGACTCTTTTTGGCTTTTATGGTTCTTCACAATATGTCACACTCCTAAACATCCAGTTTGCCTCTCACTATTTCATTGCTATGAATTTATTCCTTTCAATAATATGTTCCTTGTCTTCTAAACATGTTCAGGGTATTCAGAACAAGTTCTTACTCAGATATTCCTCTACTTAATACACTTCCCTTTATTCTACCCTTTCTTTGGGGTTCTTTGTATCTTTTTGACAATTAATTTTAAAAGTTAATATTAAAATCTGCCTTCAACATACAGATTATAAACTACAATCTTTAAAATGGGATATTTAGTGAATAGAGTGATGAGATCAGAAGTTAAGAGCTCTTTCAGATAGCCAAAGTTTAGTCCTAACACCCATCCAAATAGTTCATAGCAACCTATAACTCCAGTTCCAAGGGAATCCACAACCTTTGGCCTCTGCCAGTATGTACAACTGCTTTGGTATATGCAGATAGGCAGGGCTGCATTTGTTATGCTTGCCCCAGTCCTGCAAAAGTCAAAGGCCAACTTGTTCCCAGAAAGCATGCTCTTAACTTTGACTTTGAAATTATTGATGTGTGGTCCTTCTTACCTGGGTAGTTTTATGTCTGTAATTTCCTCTGTCTACAGTGTCAGAGATTCTCCTTTGTAATTCTGAACCACTCTTAGAGAGGATGGAAATCGCTACCATTGTTATTATATTTTACCATCACTGTGAAGGTACAGGCCAACACAAGTAGACACAGGAAAGGAAAGAGACACTTCTCGAAAAACAAGGGAGAAGCCACATCTTTTTCATAGTATATAAATATGTATTTGGAAATCTCATAAGACTCAACTAAAATTGATTTGTAAATGATATGTTAAAGAGGGTAGCTATAAAATTAATTCACAAAAATCAATAGCTTGCCTATATGTAAACAGTAGTTGAACAAGCCACGGAATGAAGAATAATATCTCATTTACAATCATAACTATAAAAGGTAAAACACCAAAAATAAAATTTAAAGTAAGTTATTTGAAACGTTTGATTCATTAAAACTCTTTTGTCAAATCTTTGACAAATACAATAAATAATCTACCTTCAGAAAAGATCTTCTCGTAAAAATATCTATTCTTCCCAAATTAACATGTCTGCTCTGCCAAAGGCATCTGAGCGCAAACAAGGTTTTTTACTTGAAAAAAAAATCATGCTAAAATTCATTTATGTATGAGCAAGCCAGAAACTGTATTACTAGACACCAAAATGAACTCTATTATATTTTATATTTAGTCTTAGCTCTAGAAGATACTGAAAAAAATAGAAACTGATATAAATAGTGAAAGTGATTTTGTATGTCATATGCTTGAACTTCAAACCAATACAGTCGCCAGTAAAGTGACTTAACCAATCAGTCATAGTAGAACCCTGGGCCAGCCATTTGGAAAAACAAAGAAAGAACTAATTACCTCCTTCCCTTATCAAAATTTAAATATAATCATGTCAAAGATAGTAGTGTAAAAATGAAATCTGATAAATATCTAGAATCTTTAAAGTAAGAGATAATTTTAGCAATATTAAATTGGGAACTGTTTATAAACCATGTCACAAAAATCAGAATTCAAAATGAAAAAGATTTGGCATAGACTATTTAAACTTGTGTGTGACTTTTATTTGTGACTGTTAGTCACGAAAAAATTAATGTACCAACTTTAAAGTACAAGTTTTCAAAACACTGAAAACTAAGCTTTATATATATATATATCAAAGAGTCTAATTAATTTGTCTGTCACCATCAAAAGATAGAAAATATATGTACATTTTGATCCAAATCCACTACCAGTGGTCATGATTTATCCATATTCCCAACTCTATTTGAAATAAAATAATGAAAGAAATTGTAAATTACAAAATTTAAGCCTTTTAATTCCAGCACCAGGCATGTTACATGGTCCTAAGTAAAGTCCATAAGTGTATATTTACTAAATTGAGTGGAAATATTTCTAATAAGAGGAAAATAATTAAATCACAACATAGCTATGAAACGAAATGGCATGACATAATTGTTGAGTTTGTAAAGAAGCATAAAACCATGATCTCATCTATGCAGAAAGAGATGTGTGTGCTTTTATATCCACCTATAAGCATCATTAAGCAGTTATATTAACAATAGTGCAGAAAACAGGCTGGGTTGTTTTTGTTTTGTTTTGTTTTTTTCATGTGTAGCCCTCTCTGCTATGAAGGGTTCACCACTGTTGGAATGTTATATTGTGTTAATATCTATCCTGGTGTTGGGAATAATTCATATCCCCTCAAGATTGTTGATCCTCCATCCATACACAACAATCCTCCAGGAGGCAGGTTGATGCAAGACGTTACCATTTATGGCACTGTGGGACACTTTCTTGACTAATGATAAATGTGGAGGGCCCACTCCACTCTATGCAGTGCCATCCCTGGGCTGGTGATCCTAGATGGTTAAAGATACCAAACTAAGTAAGCCATGGAAGTTAAGCCAGTGAACAGTATTTTTCCATGACCTCTGCATCAGTTCCTGACTCCAGTTACTGCCCTGACTTTCCTTGTTGATGAACTGCAAGCTGTAAGATGAAATAAACGGGAACACCCTCAAGAAGCTGGGAAGGGGGGATGGAATAGGGAGTTTTGAGGGGGGACCGGGAAAGGGGATAACATTTGAAACATAAATGAAAAAATATACAATTAAAAAAAGATGAAATAAACAAACCCTTTCCTCCACAAGTTGATTGTAACAACAGAACTATGCAGCAACAGAAACCCTAATGAAGAAAAGCACTATCCATAGTGAATTGCAACTACTTATTTACATACCTGTTTTTCCTGCTGTGAGCACCCTTTCAGCAGATATACTTTTATTCATCTTCATGTCAACTTCATTTCGCATAGTGTCTGGAACAACAAAGATTGGTAGCAGATATTTAGCCCGTGGGTCAGTCAACGAATGAATTATCTCCTGTTGCCACCTTCTACATTCAGTCTCTCCCACCTGTGTTCTAAGTACTCAGTGCATCTCTAATTGTCCATAGGTCATTTTCCTTTGTGAAATGATGCTTTGGTAGCCCTTGCAGTAGACCCCCAAAAGCAAGAGAAAAGTGATACCCACTCTTCATCCCAGAATCAGATATGCTGCCTGACCCTAGAACTAAACTGAAGACTACTGTAAACTTGAAAATAGAGCCTAGGAAACTCATGCCATGCCTCCTAAAAGAAATCAGCTCCAACTATTTGGGTCTGTATGACATGCTTAATTTTTGTCATCTGACTCTAGAATGGAGATATAAGGGCCTTGTGTTTTTAAGCATCTGATCGTTTTTAAACATATTTCTTCTCTTCACACCAGGTAAGAGAACAAAATGGCAAGAGGCAATCGCACCACAGTAACAGAATTTGTCCTCATGGGATTCACAGATCGCCCTGAGCTTCAACTCCCCCTCTTTGTGGTGTTCCTGATGATTTATCTCATTACCCTGGTGGGAAACCTTGGCATGGTCTTGCTCATCAAGGCAGACTCCCGGCTTCACACACCCATGTACTATTTCCTCGGTCACCTGGCTTTCATTGATCTCTGTTATTCATCTTCCATTGGGCCAAAAATGCTGCAAAATTTATTAGTGAAGAAAAAAACCATCTCCTTTTCAGGCTGTTTTGCTCAGCTGTACTTCTCCAGTGCTTTTGTCACTACTGAATGCTTCCTCTTGGCCACAATGGCCTATGATCGTTACATGGCCATCTGTAATCCCCTGACCTACACAGCCATCATGACACAGCGGGTCTGCAAGGAACTGGTGGTAGGAGTCTATACCTATGGCTTCCTGAACTCTGTGATACAGACAGTACTGACTTTCCAGCTGTCTTTCTGCAACTCCAATGTGATCCACCACTTCTACTGTGCTGACCCCCCTCTCCTTGCACTCTCCTGCTCTGACACCCACAACAAAGAGAGGCAGCTTCTGATCTTCTCAGCAGTGAATCTCACTGGATCCCTTATGACCGTCCTCATCTCCTACATCTGCATCCTAGTGTCCATTATAAAAATTGAGTCTTCCCAGGGCAAGTGTAAAGCATTCTCCACCTGTGCCTCCCACCTCACTGTGGTCACTATCTTCTATGGAACGCTATTTTTCATGTACATGCGGCAGCCAAAAACAGGGAATTCATGGAGGTATAGCAAAGTGATCTCTGTGTTTTATAGTCTTGTGATTCCCATGCTTAACCCTCTCATCTATAGTCTGAGAAACACGGAGGTAAAGGATACCCTGAAAAAAATGCTGGAGGGCAAAACTTCATAGTGAGCAGGATACTAGGATGCAACCCTGTAGACAGCAGGATACACCAAGCTGATAGAAACAAAGCAGGCCAACTGCTTCCCAGTTAGGAAGTAGTTAATCCAATTGAAGATTTTCATGGCCCAAAATAACAAACTTCCTGGTGGACATAAGTAATACTTAATCCAAGCAATTGTCATGAACTTATTAGAATTTATTTGCTAGCTAGAATAATTATGTCAATAATTATGTATGTCCTTTATGTGTTAAAAAGACATAGTGGCTGACTACCACTTTATAATACCTTGAGCTCTACAGTCATAAAAATCTTCAAAGCCCGTATTCTAAATAGAATAATAATATAATAATTAATAATGATGGTTATGACCCCCACGAGCATCTGTTATTAAGGATTTTCCAGTTAAATGTTATCTATATCAAAGCAAGCTATATGTTAGTCTTAAAACATATTCTTTCATTATGCACTGCTTTAGGGAGTGATTACACTTCAAGAACATCTCAGAAAAATCTTATTTACGTCAAATGTAGTTGTAATCCTCTTTGCTTTAAACAGGCAATAAAAATATCAGCTGAGCACTAAAGAGAGAAAAAATAGATTTATCTAGATACGAGATGTGTTTAGGAAAAAGAAAAGCTTAATCAGAGGAGAAAAGGGTGGGGCTTGGGGAACTTTTTAAGATTAAAAGTACTCATTATTTAACAATCAATGTTTACTTTTTCTTGTCTCTGGAAGCGCATCTACAATGATTTTTTTCTTTGCTTCTCATTCTTTCTTCCCTCCTTTTTTTTCTAGAATCTTTCTTTCTTTGGGAGTCAGTGGATATGAGAGGAAAGAAAAATAGAGTTTCTTCAGGAAACTAGAGTAGGGTTTGGATGTTTCTGAGAAATAAAATCATTGTGTTGATCTAAAGAAGCATTTTAGTTTTATAATACTTCCTGTGCTATTTGTTTCTGCAGATATGAAATTCCAATTTCTTAGAGATAAGCTATGTAAAACCTTGGTGTTTCTAGGAGTAGGTGAAATTGAAAGAATTAAAAATTTTTCAGAAACTCCTAACAGGCTGAGCAGAACCAAGAGTGCAGGTCAGCTTGGTCATGAGCTCTGTGTTTCAGGAACTTGGCTGACCACAAGATAGATGGCTGAATACGAATAGGCTCTTAGAAAAATAGCCTATACAAAATGTTCCCCATACTGTTCGTTGGACCCTGTCACAAACAATAATGGGCTGGGACTTTCCACAGGCACTCTCCAATAACCCTCCTTCACTCCCCCTGGGTTGTGGTTTTGACCTTTAAATTTTCTCTGCCTCCAAAGCCCCGGGGTCAGACCCCACTGCCCCTGCATGGGTCATGGGTCTTGACCTCAACATGTTGATCGAAATATACTTCTTGCTGATTACATCAACTTCAGTGTCTTGTGAGTTAATGGGTGGTCACAAATTCCTGAGGCTTGGGTGAGGTCCTCCCTTTATGGGGGCCTTAGAAAATAATTTTTTTTTGTCTTTTCTCCAGGCAAAAATATGATTATTCTAAGTCTAAACTCTAATACTTCTTTCAAAATAATTCTTTTTTTTTCAATTTTATTGTTTAATTTTACATGCATATTTGCACACACAAACACACACACTTACACTAACAAGAATATGCAAGTTTCACTGTAAATTTCTTTTCCATTAAACAATATCTATAAACCAACTTCCCGTGCATAGTTCTACATCATAAATATTTCTACTTGCTATCAATCTTTAATAGTACATTATATCACTTGTTCACAGAGAAGACTGAGGAATTTCTGCAAGATACATAATCTAATTCTGTAACATTCTGCAAGTGCCTTGGTAAAAAGATTGAGATCACTACTGTGAAGAGAATTTAGAATTCTGCAGTTAATAATCAAATTGATGGATTTAACAATTTAGTAATTACTAACACAGTTTCTGTATCTCCAGGCAAAAATGTGATTATTCTAAATCTAAACTCTAATACTTCTTTCAAAATAATTCTTAAGACAAATAAATCTACCATGAACTTATAAATGGTCCCCTGTGCTGTTTTCAAAGATGATTACTGTGATGTAACTTTCAAAAAGCTAAAAATAACTTGCCAATTAATTATAAGTAATTTTTTAAATTAATTAAAAAAAACTAAGGGGGTCCTGATTGTGCCCAAATTAACTCCTCAGATAATAATATGTATATGTGATCTCTGTTTCATTGTTGCTTTGAATAAGTAATTTAAGTAATAAAATTAATTGACTATTTTAAATATATTTTCTTTAGTTCAGAAGTCTACCTAAGAATTGGCTTTCACATTGTAATGGCTACAGTTACAAAGAAAAACATTGGCTTGATAACAGAACACAAGGAGGAAGAGCAGGACATAAACCAAAAATTGAGGAGAGGCTACACAGAGGCTGACAAGGAGGGAGTAAGCAAGGCTCACATGGAGCCTGGATGAAAGACCAGGAACTCCTAAAAAACAGGCAGGCAATCTTCCCTTTTCACCTCCATTCCACAGCTCAAGATAACTACACCCAAACTCTTCGGTGTTTACTCCTAATTCTAAAAGAAGGTCCAGTGAGGTGTTGAGATGTGAAAAGAGGTTATTGGAGTTTGGTCAGGAAGATTGTCTTACAATATTCTCCCAGTAAGACTAATGCCTAAAAGGTATTAAGACATAAAAGAATGACAATACAACCTGAATGCAAAAAAGTGGTATATTTGGTAAGCTGATGATGGCATGGTGGTCCCAGAGAAGACCACAATACAAGGGTGACTGCTGGAGATAAGATGAACAGGCACCAGTGCTGGTTAGAAAGCTGTATTGAATCAAAAGCTACATTTATTTCCTACTTTATTTTTTTTTAACCTCAAGCTATCTTCAAATCAAATTAACTTACAAAAATAATTAATCAACATGTTTTAATACATGCTTCCCAGCAAATTAATTAGACTCAGCTCTTCAAAGTAATATTCTATGTAAACAAATTCTCAGAAAAGTTAAAATGGCTCATGAAACTTCTCTTAACTTCACTAAGCCCTAAGTAAATATCTTCTGAAAATAAAACTGTGACCAAAGTGATGGTAACTGCCTGGAATAGGTTGGTTGGTTGGTTGGTTGGTTGGTTGGTTGGTTGGTTGGTTGGTTGGTTGGTTGGTTGGTTAGTTTGGTTTGGTTTTGCAAGACAGGGTTTCTCTGTGTAGCCTAGCTGTCCTGGAACTTGCTCTATAGACCAGGCTAGCCTCGAACTCATGGAAATTTGTTTGTCTCTGCCTCCCAAGTGCTATGATTAAAGGTATGTCTCACCACTGCCCAGCAATTGCCTGGACTTTTTTTAAAAAATGTAATATTTCTTTGAAAGTAAAAATTAAAATGTTCTCTTATTTAAATAAAACATAAGTTCATTTTTTTCCTCATAGTAATTCTAAAATGATTCTGTTTGTCATCTTTTACCACATCTATCCAGCATTTAACTAGAATTTCTAGCATTTTACCAACATCTTTTCAAGTCTAGTCTAATCTGTAACCAATGTGTTACATCTGCTCATGTAAGTATGAATGTATGCTTCCTTACACATAAATCACTAAACTTTTCTTATTTCTCAACATTTATTTTCCCATTTATTTGCCATACCTAGATATACATCATAATGATTTCTTGTAACACAAGCACAGAAAAGAAACACAGCAACCTATCTCTTCCACTTCCATTCATATTAATGTCCAAAGTTCTTTGCCCCATATTATCATCTGAGCCCTGGATGTTCATTTCTGGCAGATAAAGGAAGGACTAACTCAGTGCGGACAAGTGCCTGTGCCTGCAGGTAAGCAGAGCATCCACCAGACAGGGAGCCAAGGTGCTCAGAACTTTGGAAGTGCTGGCTCCAGGGAAACTAACAGACTTACTCTGCTCTTCTATCCAGCCTGCTATAAAAATGTTAACATTTTATGAGTAATCGGAATTTACAATTCGCATAAGATAAGGCAAAATGGAGAAAGGGATAGATAGATAGATAGATAGATAGATAGATAGATAGATAGATAGAT
>JADRCG010009891.1:29398-54548 GCA_019844195.1 Rhabdomys dilectus | reverse complement strand
ACACACACACACACACACACACACACACACACACACACAGAGAGAGAGCGAGAGAGAGAGAGAGAGAGCGAGAGAGAGAGAGAGAGAGAGAGAGAGAGAGAGAGAGAGAGACTGACTCAGACACACACACACATTAATTATCTTCATTATTTATCTTTTTAAGGCCCTAGCTATAATACCTCAGCTATGAAAGGCAGGCAGTACATTTGCTTTATCATCCATTTTTGCCACACCAAAGCCAAAAATCTATTCTCAATCTATCTCTCTAAAATATACCCAGGGTGCCATATCTGACTGAAAGGGCAAGAATGTGCTCCATATGGTAGATCAAATAAAAGCACAAGAAGGTTTCTCAAGTTGTTCTTTTTGATATAAAGAACCAAAAGATTTTGTAAAATTCTAGAGACAGAAGAGTAATTAGAACAGTAGTAATTTCATTAGTAATTACAATTATTTCAAACCTCTCAGTAACTCTATGGGAAACTAGAAGATGAGAAATAATTCAAAACAGAGTCTATTTCCAACTCAAACTTTTATCTAAAAGCCAAGGTAGAATGCATATATTTCCAAGCAATCAACACTCGGAAGCTTCTACTCTTCAAACAACCTCTGTCAGTACTCTCTGACAACTTGCCCACTACCTGCTCCCTCCCATAATCCCTGAGGACACTTTATCTTCCTATTCTGTTTTTATGAATTCAACCTCTTAAAATTACACATGTAGGTGACATCATTATATGATATTTGGGTCATCACACTTACTATGATGTCTTCAGGGTTTATCTGGTTCTCATGACAGGATTTTGTTGCTATATTGTTGAATTATGACTAATAGTTTCTTATGCTTTATATTCATAAACATCAAAACACCCCTATAAGAGAAGATAGGCTATTGGCGTAACAACAATTTTACTTTCTCCTAGGTGGTTTTTAAAAAATAAAATGTTTGTGTGTATAAAAAAGAAAAATGAATACAGAGTTACACAGATTTAAAGTATTTTATTTACACACATTTAGTAGTTTTTCTTCAACACCTCATGTATTTGAACTATGTATGTTATCGTGTTTTCATGTGAATTTTAGTTTTGACATAATTTTAAGAGAAATTTTTGTAACATACAGATTCTAGAACACAGTTTTTAATTTGTCTATAAACTCATTAATATTTAGCTATGGTATAAGATAGAGATCTTATTTCCCCATAATGAAAAATTACTAGTCTTGTGCTACTTCTGAATAACATTCATTTTCTGCAGTAGTGTCAAGTATGTTCTTTACTTACATCAATTTCCCAAATATGCTTTGTTTTGTAGATTGGTTCTATTTTATTTTATCCATCGATTTTTCTGTCTGGGACAATACCACACATTTGAAAAGTTTTCTTTTATTTTTTCACTCAGTTTAGTGTTTTCAAAGGTTCCCCATGCTATGACAATATTTTTATTGTTTTACATCCAAATTACCCAATATATGTATACACTGCATTTTGCTTATGGATTAATAAACTGATACACATTTGGGTTTTAAAATATCTGTTATATATTGAAAATGGTGATTAATTGTATGCTTAGTTATAAACCATGTAAGGTATTATTAGTTGAGATTTAAGCATATACAGTTGCCTGTTACATATATATTTTTTCAATAAATATTAAAGACTACCTCATTAGGATTTTTTTCAGTTGGAATATAATTTATACACCTCAAAGTTATCCTTTTACAGTTTTAAATTTAGTATATCCACAAGGTACCAGCCATCACTCTGATCAAATCCTGAAATACTTTTTATTGCTCTACAAGAACCCAGCTCTTCATTTGTCCCTCGCCCCAAGCGCAGATAAACACAAGTCTACTTTCTGTTTCTCTGGATTTTTATGCTCTGCATGTTTCATTTAAATGGAACCAAACAATAAATTTTTGCTCATTTATTTATTTTGAGGTAAGATCTTGTTGTTTTGGTATATGCTATCTTCAAACTTGTGATCTTCCTGTCTCACCTTTCTAAGTAGTAAAGTTTTCTTTTATTTTTTCACTCAGTTTAGTGTTTTCAAAGGTTCCCCATGCTATGACAATATTTTTATTGTTTTACATCCAAATTACCCAATATATGTATACACTGCATTTTGCTTATGGATTAATAAACTGATACACATTTGGGTTTTAAAATATGTTATATATTTTGGTGAAATATATTTCACCCACTGTAATACATTTGAACTATCCAACTTCAATGCCTGGATAATACTTTGAAGAGAAAACTGATCTTCATCCTGGTGAAATACTTCTCTTTTTTAATTGGCTATTTTATATATTTACATTCAAATGTTATCCCCTTTCCCAGTTTTACCCCCTATGCCACCCCCTCCCCTGTTTCTATGAAGGTGCTCCCCCAACCATTCACCCACTCCCATCTCACCACCCAGGCATTCATCTATCTATACTGGGGAATTGAGCCTTCATGGGACCAAGGGCCTTTCCTCCCACTGATTCCAGACAATGCCATCCTCTGCTACGCATGCAGCTGGAGCCATGGGTTGCTCCATGTGTACTCTTTGGTTGGTGGTTTAGTCCCTGGGAGCTCTGGGAGGTCTAGTTGGTTGATATTGTTGTTCTTCTTATAGGGTTTCAAACCCCTTCAGCTCCTTCAGTCCTTGCTCTAACTTTTCCATTGGGGTTCCCACGCTCAGTCCAACAGTTGGCTGTGAGCATCTGCCTCTGTATTTGTCAGGCTCTGGTAGAGCTTCTCAGGAGACAGCTATACAGGCTCCTGCCAGCGAGCACTTCTTGCCATCCACAATAATGACTGGGTTTGGTGTCTGTTTATGATGGGTCCCCAGGTGAGGCAGTCTCTGGATGGCCTTTCCTTCCGTCTCTGCTCCACACTTTGTCCCATATTTTCTTTAGATAGGAGACATTCTGGGTTAAAAATTTGGAATTGAGTGGGTAGACCCCTCCCCGAACCGGGGGCCTTGCCTAACCTCTGGATATGGTCTCTACAGGTTCTCCCTCCCCTTTGTTGGGCATTTCAGCTAATCTCAGACTCGTTGGATCCTGGAAGCCTCTTGCTTTCCAGGTATCTGGGACTTGCTGGTGGCTATTCCCAGTTCCCAATCCCCCAGTGATATACACTTCTGTCCAAATTTCTTACCTTCTGTATATCATCTCCCTCACCTCCCATACCTGATCTTTGCCCCTTATGCCCACTCCGCCTGCTTTCTTCCTCCCAAGTCCCTCCCACCCTCTACCTTTCTTAAGAAATTTTTTCCCTCTTCTAAGAAGGACTGAAGCATCCACACTTTGGTCTTCCTTCTTCTTGAACTTCATACTGCCTGTGAATTGTATCTTGGGTATTCTGAGCTTTTGGACTAATATCCACTTACTCACTGAGTACACACCATGTATGTTCTTTTGTGACTGGGTTATCTCACTCAGAATGATTTTTTTCTAGTTCCATCCATTTGCCTAATAATTTCATGAAGTCATTATTTTTAATAGCTGAGTAGTAATTCATTGTGTAAATGTACCACATTTTTTGTATCCATTCCTCTTTTAAAGGACATCTGAGTTCTTTCCAGCTTCTGGCTACTATAAATAAGGATGCTATGACCATAGTGGAGTATGTGTCCTTGTTACAAATTGAAGCATCTTTTGGGTATATGCCCAGGAGTCTTATAACTAGGTCCTCAGGTAGTACTATGTCCAATTTTCTGAGGAACCACCAGACTGATTTTCAGAGTGGTTATACCAGCTTGCAATCCCACCAACAATGGAAGGGTATTCCTCTTTCTCTACATCCTCACCAGCATCTGCTGTCACCTGAGTTTTTGATCTTAACCATTATGACTGGTCTGAGGTGAAATTTCAGGGTTGTTTTGATTTGAGTTTCCCTGGTGATTAAGGATATTGAACATTTCTTTAGGTGCTTCTTGGCCATTTGATATTTCTCAGTTGAGAATTCTTTGTTTAGCTCTGTGCTAAAAAAAAAAAAAAAAAGTTTTTTTTTAATAAAATTATTTTGTTTTCTGGAGTCTAACTTCTTGAGTTCTTTGTATATATTAGAAATTAGCATCTATCAAATGTAGGATTGGTAAAGATCTTTTCCCAATCTGTTGGTTGCTGTTTTGTCCTACTGACAGTGTCCTTTGCCTTACAGAAGATTTGCAATTTTTTGAGGTCCCATTTGTTGATTGTTGATCCTAGAACATAAGCCATTGGTGTTCTGTTCAGGAACTTTTCCCTCGTGCCCATGTGTTCAAGGATCTTCCCCACTTTGTCCTCTACAAGTTTCAGTGTATCTGGTTTTAAGCGAAGGTCCTTTATCCACTTGGACTTGAACTTTGTACAAGGAGATAAAAATGGATCAATATGCATTCTTCTACATGCTGACAGCCAGTTGAACCAGCACCATTTGTTGAAAATGCTCTTTTTTCCACTGGATGGTTTTAGTTCCTTTGTTGCCGATCAAGTGACCATAGGTGTGTAGATTCATTTCTGGGTCTTCAATTCTATTCCATTGATCTACCTGCCTGTCTCTGTACCAATACCATAAAATTTTTACTACTATTGCTCTGTAATACAGTTTGAGGCAGGATGGTGATTCTCCCAGAAGTTCTTTTATTGTTGAGTATAGTTTTAGCTATCCTGGGTTTTTGGTTATTCCAAATGAATTAGAAAATTCTTTCTAACTTTGTCAAGAATGGAGTTGGAATTTTGATGGGAATTGTATTGCATCTATAGATTGTTTTCAGAAAGATGGCCATTTTTACTATATCAATCCTGCAAATCCATGAGCATGGGAGATCTTTTCATCTTCGGAGATCTTTGATTTTTTTACTTCAGAGTCTTGAAGTTCTTGTCATACAAATCTTTCACTTGCTTGGTTAGATGTAGCCACACATCAGCCATGGAAGAACTGGGTTCACCTGAAAGGAGGGCTGGAAATAAAAAAGAGACAGAGGGGTGAAATAAGCATGAAGCCAAGACAAAGTTCTCTGATCAAGGCTTGAAGTTTAATACTCAGCACTTTGTATATATAGGGGAAGCCCAGGGAACCCATCCTTTGTTTCAACTAGATTATGTCTCAAGGCAAACTCGGCAGGCAGTCTAAGTTCCTGAAGGAAGTTGTACATGCAGCCAGGGATGACTTCCACCTGGGTCTTTAAGGTCCTGTGGCAAACAAGGTCTTTCTGGGATGCTCAAGCCTTGGGGAGGGCACAGTTAGTCACACCAAGGTATTTTTCATTATTTGTGACTATTGTGAAGGGTGTCATTTCCCTAATTTCTTCCTCAGCCTGTTTATCCCTTGAGTAGAGGAAGACTACTAATTTGTTTGAGTTAATTTTATGTATTCAGCCACTTTGCTAAAGTTGTTTATCAGGCTTAGGAGTTCTCTGGTGGAATTTATAGAGTCACTTGAGTATACTACCATATTATCTGCAAATAGCGAAATTTTGACTTCTTCCTTTCCAGTTTGTGTCCCTTTGACCTTCTTTTGTTGTCTAATTGCTCTAGCTAGGACTTCCAGTTCTATATTGAATAGATAGAGGGAGAGTGGGCAGCCTTGTCTAGTCCCTGACTTTAGTGGGATTGCTTCAAGTTTCTCTCCATTTAGTTTGATGTTGGGTTCTGGCTTGCTGTATATTGCTTTTACTATGTTTAGGTATGGGCCTTTCCTGATCTTTCCAAGACTTTTACCATGAAGGGATGTTGAATTTTGCCAAATGCTTTCTCAGCATCTACTGAGGTGATCATGTGGCTTTTTCTTTGAGTTTGTATAGTGGATTACACTGATAGATTTCCATATATTGAACCATACCTGCATCCATGGGATGAAACCTACTTGATTGTAGTGAATAATTGTTTTGATATGTTCTTGGATTCAGTTTGCGAGAATTTTATTGAGTATTTTTGCATTGATATTCATTAGAGAGATTGGTCTGAAGTTCTCTTTCTTTGTTGGGTCTTTCTGTGATTTGGGTATAAGCATAATTGTGGCTTCATAGAACAAATTGGATAGTGTTTCTTCGGTTTCTCTTTTGTGGAACAGTTTGAAGAGTATTGATATTAGGTCTTCTGGAAGGTCTGATAGAATTCTGCACTGAACCCATCTGGTCCTGGGTTGTTTTTTTTTTTTCCGGTTGGGAGATTTTTAATGACTGCTTCTATTTCTTTAGGGGTTATGGACTAACCCCTGTTAAACAGAGACTGTTTAGATGGGTTATCTGATCCTGATTTAACTTTGGTACCTGGTATGTGTCTAGAAAATTGTCCATTTCAGCCACATTTTCCAGCTTTCTTGAGTACAGGCTTTTGTAGTAAAATCTGATGATTTTTTTGAATTTCCTCTATTTCTTTTGTTATGTCTCCCTTTTCATTTCTGATTTTGTTTATTTGGACACTGACTCTGCCCTCTGGCTATTTTGGCTAAGGGTTTATCTATCTTGTTGATTTTCTCAAAGAACCAGCTCCTGGTTTTGTTGATTCATTGTATAGTTTTTCGTTTGTTTGTTTGTTTGTTTGTTTGTTTCTACTTGGTTTATTTCAGCTCTAGGTTGGATTATTTCCTGCCGTCTACTCCACTTGTGTGTATTTGCTTCTTTTTGTTCTAGAGCTTTCAGATGTGCTGTCAAGCTGCTAGTGTATGCTCTCTCCAGTTTCTTTTTGGAGGCACTCAGAGCTGAGTTGTCCTCCTAGCACTGCACTCATTGTGTCCCATAAGTTTGGGTATGTTGTGCCTTCACATTATTAAATTCTAAAAAGTTTTTAATTTCTTTCTTTATTTCTTCCTTGACCAAGTTATTATTGAGTAGAGAGTTGTTCAGTTTCCATGTGTATATGGGTTTTCTGCTGTTGTTTTGTTGTAGTTGTTGTTGTTGTTGTTGTTGTTGTCGTAATTGAAGACCATGGCTTAGTCCATGGTGATCTGATAGGATGCATGGGAATACTTTAATCTCTTGTATCTATTGAGGCCTGTTTTGTGATCAATTATATGGTCTATTTTGGAGAAGGTACCATGAGGTGCTGAGAAAAAGGTATGTTCTTTTGTTTTAGGATGAAATGTTCTATAGATATCTGTTAAATCCATTTAGATCATAACTTCTCTTAGATTCACTGGATCTCTCTTTAATTTCTGTTTCCATGATCTATCTATTATTGAGAGTGAGTTGTTGAAATCACCCATTATGTTAGGTGCAATGTCTGCTTTGAGCTTTAGTAAAGTTTTTTTTTTTTTTATGAATGTGAGTGTCCTTGCAAAGGAGCATAGATGTTCAGAATTGAGAATTATTCTTTGTAGATTTTTTTCCCTTGATGAGCATGAAGTGCCCTCCCTTATGTTTTTTGATAACTTTTGATTGAAAGTCTATTTTATTCAATATTAAAATGGCTACTCCAGCTTGTTTCTTGGGACCATATGCTTGGAAAATTTTTTCCAACCTTTTACTCTGAGGTAATGGCTATCTTTGTCACTAAGGTGTGTTTCCTGCATGCAGCAATATGTTGGGCCCTATTTATGTGTCCAGTCTGTTAATCTATGTCTTTTTATTGGGGAGTTGAGTCCATTGATGTTAAGTTATATTAAGAAAACGTGATTGTTGCTTCCTGTTGTTTTTGTTGTTAGAATTGGAATTATGTTTGTGTGGCTATCTTCTTTTGGGTTCGTTGAAAGTCTACTTTCTTGCTTTTTTAAGGTGTAGTTTCCCTCCCTGTGTTGGAGTTTTCCATCTATTATCCTTTGTAGGGCTGTATTTGTGTAGAGATATTATGTAAATTTGTTTTTTTCATGGAATAGCTTGGTTTCTCCATTTATGTTGAGAGTTTTGCTGGGTCTAGTAGCCTGAGCTGGCATTTGTGTTCTCTTAGGGCCTGTATGATAGGATCTTCTGGCTTTTAGAGTCTCTGTTGAGAAGTCTGGTGTAATTCTGATAGGTCTGCCTTTATATGTTACTTGACCTTTTTCCCTTACTGCCTTCAATATTCTTTCTTTGTTTTGTGCATTTGGTGCTTTGATTGTTATGTGACTAGAGGAATTTCTTTTCTGGTCTAGTCTATTTGGAGTTCTGTAGGCTTCTTGTATGTTCATGGGCATCTCTTTCTTTTGGTCAGGGAAGTTTTCATCTATAATTTTGTTGAAGATATTTACTGGCTCTTTAAGTTGGGAATCTTCATTCTCTTCTATACCTATTATATTTAAGTTTTGTCTTCTCATTGTGTCCTGGATTTCCTGAGTGTTTTGGATTGAGAGATTTTTGCATTTTGCATTTTCTTTGACTGTTTTACCAGTGTTTTCTATGGTATCTACTGCATCTAAGATTCTCTTTTCTAACTCTGGTACTCTGTTGGTGATGCTTCCATCTATGACTCCTGATCTCTTTCCTAGGTTTTTCACCTTCAGGGTTGTCTCCCCTTCTGATTTTGTTAGTTTTTCATTTCCATTTTTAGATCCTGGATGGTTTTGTTCAATTCCTTCACCTGTTTGGTTGTGTTTTCCTGTAATTCTTTAAGGGACTTATGTGTTTCCTCTTTAAGAGCCTCTACCTTTTTACCTGTGTTCTCCTGTATTTCTTTAAGAGAGTTATTTATGTTCTTCTTAAAGTCTTCTATAATCATCATCAGTTGCAATTTTAAACTTGAATCTTGCTTTTCTAGTGTGTTGGGGTATCCAGGACTTGTTGTAGTGGGAGAACTGGGTTCTGCTGATGCCAACTAGCCTTGGTTTCTGTTGCTTAGGTTCTTTCATTTGCCTCTCACCATCTGGTTATCTCTGATGTTAGTTGATCTTGCTATCTCTGACTGGAGCCTGTCCCTCCTATGAGCCAGTGAGCCTGTGATTTTAAGTGTGTCAGCACTCCTGGGAGACTAGTTCTCTCTAGGAGGGATTTGGGTACAGAAAGCTATGCCACCACATAAGCTCCAGGGCACGGATGGAAACTGGATAGTTCCTGTGCCCAGTGGTTGTTGGCTCCTTGAAGGTGGCAGGTCCAAACGAGAGGAGAGAGGTGTCAGGGTCAAGCTGGGTCTCTGGGGCTGAGCGGGATGTTGAGTGTCAACAGCCCAAAGAAACACACCAGGCTGGGAGTCTTGTCAAGACAGGAACTCAACTTTAATGTAACAACCTTTTGTTTACTTAAACTTGGAGCATAGGGAGGAGGAGTTTTGGTGGGGTGAGATGACATAGGGGACAGGGAAGGGTGACAAAGGGTATGGGGTGACTGACAAGGCCAATTGCAAAGCTCTACATCAGCTGAGCAGAGGCTGGGCCAAACAGGTCCTGTTGAGTCACTCTGGTATGGAAATGACTAAGACAGGTCTCAAACTCAAGCCAGACTCAGGTTTGTCCACGAGGCCCAAAACAGGGCCAAAATGGGGCCAAACATATGGTCTCCTGGCTGGTTTATCTTTGGCTGGTTATTGGAGCAAAAGTGTTGGTCTCACTGTGAACTTAAGAGTGACAGCTCTCCTGGGAGACCAGCTCTCTCCAGGGGGTTTTAGGAATGGAGAAGTCTGCCATAGCCTTAACTCTGGAGCTCAGATGGAAACCAGAAGAGTATTCATTTCTCATTAAAGTACCCACAAATACAAAATTGGGCTTCTGATCATGCATGTATATAGATATATACAATATTTAATAGCCTGACAATTCAAATATATTACAGTGAGTGAAGTACAGTATAACATATATTTTAAAACCCAAATATATGTCAGTTGATCAATACATAAGCAAAATTCAGTGTGTCTATATAGTGAGTTATTCAGGTTTAAAACAATATGAAATACTGCCACAATATGGGGAACCTTTGAAAACACTATTCTAAATTTAAATTTTAAAAAGTGTGTGTGTGTGTATGTGTGTGTGTGTGTGTGTGTGTGTGTACATCATAGAATGAAGATATGTAAACATACTTTATGTGCGTATAAAATATAAGCATAAAGACACAATGCATATCTGACAAGGAGTTTAACTTTATTCATGACCCAAGCAACACAAACAAAATCATAGTGAAGTATTATTTTCACCCTTCAAGTTAGCTAATATTTAATTTAATGATGGAAATCCACAGGAACTGAAGGTGATGAAGAGGAAGACAATTTCAGACACAGAGGCATAAGACTTTTCTGAAGAGTTATCTGGCAACTTTTATCTAAGTTAAAATATAATTTCTTCGCCAGGCGGTGGTGGCGCACACCTTTAATCCCAGCACTTGGGAGGCAGAGGCAGGTGGATTTCTGAGTTCGAGGCCAGCCTGGTCTATAGAAAGAGTTCCAGGATAGCCAGGACTACACAGAGAAACCCTGTCTCGAAAAAACCAATATATATATATATTCTTTTACACAAAAAATTAACTTCATTTTCTAAGGAAATAAATTATGCAACTTAAAGGGTATTCATCTTATGATCCTATTAAACAATGGGGAAAACTAAAAACCACTAACTGTTCATCAAAAGAAAGGCATATAAATAAATGCAAGGCCATGATATGTTAGAATATTTTCTGTGTTTACATGAAAAGATGTCCATGGTTATTTTAAAAATAAAAATAAAAGATTCTCAGCCATGTGCATGAAAGAATTTATGCAAACAAAATTGTGTACATAAAGTTTAATATTATAAACAAAATAGGCATGATTGCCACTTGTCTAAGTTGAAGGAAGTACGGGTATTCCCGGTGTATTTATTTCTAATCTTCACATCATAGCTTTAAAAAATAATTTACACATATTTCTCTGTTAACTCTGCAAGATACAATTTTAAGCAGTAAAAATAAACAATGGAATAACTCCCCTTATTAAATTCAGGATACATCATAATAACAATGTAGCAGTTAAAATAACATATTGTAATGATACTACATAAATGAAAAATATAAATATATGTTTTATATATACATATATACATATATTTTTGGCTGTATTAAGGTTATCTATAGAAACATATCTCCAGTGTCCAGTGTTGTTCATACCAACAATCCCCACAGGCTAGCTGCTCCTGGTTGATTCTTCTGCTATGATTTTAAAACTCACATGACACCTGACTTCAGTTGTTTAGAGTAAACCTTGGGCATGTGCTCCTTATTCTCCTGAACTCAAAGTTTTCTTTTCCCTTCTTTCCCTTCCTCTGATCAGTTCTACTCTGTGTCACAGTGGCTTATAGGGAAATGAATACACATACACTCATACATAGACACATAGGTGTTTGTATATATACAAAGAGTGCCACCTAAACTCCTAAGCCTCTGCTTATTGTATCCATCACATTTATGACACCTACAGGAGATTAGAGGGAGGAAAGAAGTCAAGGTACGTGTTTTCTAACTTCCTTCCTGTCCTCCTACCATGGTTCTGGCAGGAGCTGGCTCCTCTACCATGGCTGATCTTGTCAGGCAGCTGTCTGCTGTTACTCCTTGTCTATGATAGCATTCATTTTTTTTTTCCATTTCAGATCAAATGAATTAGAATTCACTTTTGGCTAATGCTGTTTCTAGCTTCTGAGTGCCTCTACCTCCCTCTGGATCCCCCACAGAAGATGGAGGTAACTGTGCCCTGGTGAAAAAAAACTCATAAATATTATCTTTGAAATTCCTGTGAGTGTGCCTTCATTTTTAATATATTTTCTTTTTATTTATCCTTCTCTCATACAGTATATCCTGACCACAATCTTCCCTCCCTACATTCCTCCCAGTTCCCTCCATCTCTCCTCCACACTAGACACATTTTTCCTTCTCCATTTCCCTTCAGAAAAGAGCAGGCCTCCCAAGGATATCAACCAAACATGGTGGAACCAGATGCAATAAGACTAGGCGTAAACCTTCATATTAAGGCTGGATGAGGCAACTCAGTAGGAGGAATATATTCCCAAGAGCAGGCAAAAGAGTCAGAGAAATCACTCGCTCCTACTGTTAGGACTCTTCAAAAAACATCATGCTAAACAACACCAGCGTGTATGAAGAGGTCATAGGTCAGACCCGTGCAGGTTCCATGACTGCCACTTCAGTCTCTGTGAGCCCCTATGAGTCCTGCTTAGTTGATTCTGTGGTCCATGTTCTCCTATTATCCTTGATACCTTTGGCTCCTACAGTCTTTGCAATTGTGCCTTCTATTTCCTACAGTTTCTGACTGAGAAGAGAGTAGAGAAAGGAGAGGTACTGCACCTTCTCAGGAAGCTTAGTAAGAAATACCACCTACCAGAGCGATTTTTTGGAGAAATACTATGTCTATCTCCCCATTTGCATCTCCTTTAGAAGTCACTGTGTACCAGCCATATTTGTATGATAGTAAACTATTATATTTCTTCATAGTCCCAGTGCACAGGAAACTCTGGGACACAGTAGGGCTTGTTTTTATAACCTGGGTCTCGATTGAACATACCTAAATCCTTGAGAAAAGGCACTGGAATTATAGGCATCAATAGACTTAAGAGGTTATAAATATAGAAAAGGAACAAAGTTACAGTGCAACAATGCCCATGAAAATCAACTTTAAAGAGACTTTTAGAAATAGTATTTTCATGAGCTGTCAGAATTTATAATAGTAGTAAATCATTTGTTATTTTTACTCCCACTTCTGAAAGTCCCATGGCCTATTAAGTATTAAGTTTACCAACTTTAACATGTCTCTGTATGACATTGGTTTGCTCATTTTGAATCATCAAAACTATCCAGGTTTCAGCAACAGCCAGACCTTTCTGTGATGGAAGCAGCCAAGGATGACACCCTGGAATCAGCCAAGAGCAGATATATTAGAGGTCTATAACTAGGAGAAGCTGAGTTACTGCCTGACCAAATAATCAAGTACGTTGATTGACTGATGGGCCCTGTGATAAAACAGAAAGTAGATGAGTGTATGAATGCCTATGTGTGCACATGTGTGCAGCCTGAGGTACCACACTTGCAGAAATAATCACATATTAGGTTACAGAGGAGATCACACTAAATTTCAAATGACAGCAAGCAATGTTTGCTGAGATACCAGAAGTCAATGTGGCCTCTACAGCATAAGGTTGACATGAAAATTCATAAAGCATCCTGTGTTTCTGTGAAATGTTACCAGCTACAGGAGAAAACCCCACTAAACTGAACAGTCACTTGCTGTCAGAAAGGAAGTCAGTAAGGGACCAAACCCAGAAATCATGACAGGTAAAGAGTAAGCAAAAAAAATGGCATCTTCTAGGTGAGTGAGTGGTTCTCAACCTTCCTAATACTGTGATCCACTAATATATGTATAATATATGTGTAATATATATATATATATATATATATATATATATATATATATATATATAATCTTCCTAATACTACAACCCTTTAATACAGTATACATATGCTATATATATTGTATATACATATACACATACACATATATATTATATACTGTTTATATATACTACATTAAAGGGCTGCAGCATTAGAAAAAATCAGATTATAGATATGATACATATTTCCATATATATGCATACATACTGTATTAAAGTACATATACAATGTATATTACACTATATAACATCATATATTAAATATATATTCAGTATATAGTAATTAATATTGTATATTATATACTATATCTAATATAGTGTACATATCTAATATATACTGTAATATTATATATACTATATAAAATAGTGTGTATAACATATACTAGTATATAATTTATATATTATATCCTATATTACATATCATACATGTACATATATTATATATGTGCTACACATATACTGTTTTAAAGGGTTACAGCATTAGGAAGGTCAAGAACCACTCAGTATATATAATATACATTTGGTGACCCTCTTGACATCATAAAATTATTTTCATTGCTACCTCATGACTGTAATTTTGCTATCATTATGAATCATAATGCAAAAATCTGTGTTTTCCGATAGTCTTAATTGACTCCTATAAAAGGGTCATCATGACTCACAGGTGGAGAGCCACTATTCTAGGTGGTTAGCCATATCAAGATGGAGCAGAATATCTAGTTTCCATCTACTGGCTGTCAGAAACTCATCAAAGTGGATGATGAACAGAAGCATCCTACTTTCTATGAGAAACCAGGGCCACAGAAGTTGCTGCTGTGGAAATGACACACTAAGAAAAATGAGTCAGAGGCTGAAGAATATGCTAAACTTTGGTCCAAGAGAATGAAGGAAGCCAAAGAAAATTACCAGGAACAAATTGCCTAAAGATATTGGTTGTCCTCACTGAGAACTTCTACTTCTAAATCTTGGTCCATTCATAACTGTCTTTAAGAATAACAAATAAGCAATCAAACCTTGAAAGGGAAGGAAGAAAAACACCTTGTTTACAAACTTTCAAATGAAGAGGTGACAGAGTATAAACACCCTTACCCACACTGAACATGAAAACGTAGAAATCACGTAGAGTAGTGTTTCACCAAAGTAAACAAACCCATAAATTAAAATAATAGAAATTATTTTAAAAAAAGCCTTTATTACATGAAAATCAATATTTCTAAAAAAATAGAAAATCAATATATCTCTTCCAAAGATCTTGACTTTTATTGGTTTTTTTTTTAATTTTTTTGACTTTTATTGTTTTTAAGATTTACTTTATTTATATGAGCATATTGTAGCTGTCTTCAGACACACCAGAAGAGGACATTGAATCCCATTACAGATGGTTGTGAGCCACCATATGGTCACTGGGAATTGAACTCAGGACCTCTGGAAGAGCAGTCAGTGCTCTTAACAACCTAGCCATCTCTCAAGTCCGATATCCTGACTTTTTAATATAACCTCCTTTTGTGGCATAGTTAGAAATAAATCACTGTCATCAAATAAAGGCATGTCATTTTCCCTATTTGAGAAGATAAATTTAAAATTCATAGCCTTGTTGTTTATGTTTAAATGAGAATGGTTTATGTAATCAAACATTTAATCAGAACACATAGCAAATTATGATTAAATAAATTACAAAAGAATACAGCCTTTTGTAAAAGTGGGTTTGTTTGTTTTTTGTTTTTTTTTTGTAAGTAGGCAACAAAGTAGGCATTAGACCTTGGATTCCCTAGAGCTGGAGTTAAAAGTGGTTGTGAGCAATATGAGATGGGTGCTGAGAATTAAACCCCAGTCATCTGCAGTATGAATGCACTCTTGATCACTCAGCCGTCTCTAGGCTCTCCATCGAATCTTTCCTGTAGTTCCCTTAATGACTTACTAAGATCTGATGCATCTAGTTGTAATGCCTCTCTGGTGCCATACTCTTACCAAGTTCTCTGTCTGGGATTTCTTTCTTTTCATCATGAAACCTTTTGCTTTCAGCCAGGACTCTGCCACCGACTCTCTGTGAACCTTCTATTCAAATTACAAGGGTTAATATAAATATCACTTTCCTAGACATTCTTTTCTTAACCTATCATGCCTAAGTCCGAAATAGATTGGATAAATTAGGCAGATGGATAGATAGATGGATAGATGATTGATAGATAGATAGATAGATAGATAGATAGATAGATAGATAGATGATAGATAGATAGATAGATAGATAGATAGATAGATAGATAGATAGATAGATAGATAGATAGAATAGGTAGTACATAAGTGCATAGATAAAGTCATTGATTTGTGATACACCTTCAAATACATATGCTGTCTTGAGTGATTGTTTACATGGCTTTTGCTCTTTATGTGCTTTTTTTCTTTACCAAGAGCCCATATAGATTCCAGATCAATGTCAATTCTGAGAACCTTCTTTTAGGGTCTAACATAAAGTGATATCTTTGCATATGTTAGCTGTAGAAGAAAATAATATTTTGGTGGGCACTAGCTGTGGCAAGGGGGAGGCTTGGAATTAAAAGGAGAATGCCCCTATATCCATTTTGTCACTTCACCTCATAAGTTTCTTCATAATGAAAATGAACAGTGTCCAGACTATAACACTAAGACAAGCACTGAGTTGGGACACAAAGTGCTAAGCCAAGTGCTCCATCATAGCAGGTGCTCAGATGCCCCGTTATTTAATTTCTGTGCTTACAGAATTTTCACATGTAAGCATTTTCTGCATCTGCCTATACTCTTCTGGATGTAAGCTGTTTACCCTTCAGACAGAACTGAAATGTTTGCCATTTAAAGGCATAGAGAATTGAAGAATCAACATCTTGTCTGACAGACTGACCAGTCTGCAAGAGCTAGGCTCAGCCTACTGTAGAGCTGGGTACCTACCCAGTCTGTCAGACTGGATAGAGAGTTCACCTGCAGCCTGTGTGGTGCATCAATATGGTAGAAACTTCTGGCTTGGATACTTTTTCCTCTCTCTCTTTCTAAGTCCTCAGTGCTTTTATTTTTAGGAAAAAAAAATGTAATATATTCTGTGCTTGCTTATATATTTGTTTTGTTTTACTTTAAATTTGCATATTAATATTGCTCAAGGCTTAGAGCAAAAATCTATTGCCTTTATTGAGTTGAGACTGATCAAGGTGTTAGACATTCCCAATGGGGTGAGACTATAAGTCTGACCCACTTCTCCAGGCTTGGCAAGCCTTTGTAAATATTACTGTGGCCAAAGAAACTCCATGAACATATGGGTTTAACAGGGACCTTAATTACATTCCTCACCTTATTCTAGACCCATATTAACCCCAGGGAGAATGTGTCTTTGTTAAAAAGTCAGGCATCATTTTAAACTAATTGCTCCCTCACCATAACTTAAAGATGATATCTAAACCTTTAAGAATAAACTCTGAGTCCCTAATTCCTGACACTGTTTGCTCTTGGTAAGTGTCCCCAGAAGATTTGGACACTATTGTTAATTCCAGTAAGTGTTTTCATGATCTTAGCTGTAGAGTTAATGTTTAACAAGTTCCAGAGGAACCAATTTCCTGCTCAAAGAAACTTCCTTGCCAACTTCCCTAATTATTCCCAGTTGCTTATTGCCCTATGCAATTGCTAGAGCTAAGAAAGGTTGTTAATAGGCCACAGGTGTCAGGTAAGTTTAGTTACCATGGAAACAGATGTGCAATAGCAGTACTCAACACCAGGAGACCAAAGACCGCACACACATGAATTTTTAGTGTACTTGTTTTCTTTTCCCTTTTTCTTTCTGAAAATATGGACAGGAACACAAGCATATCAAGACATATATCCCTCCTGGTAAACTCAATGAGAAATTGTCTACAGTGAATTCCCTAAACCACCATTTTTAAACATGTTAGCCTCAAAACTCTGTTACATCCTTATCATTTCTAAGGAACCCAAAGAAAATATTTATGCAGATTATAGTAGTCAACAAATGTTATATTTGTTAATTTATTAAATTTCTACACTAAGACCTTAAATCAGTACATTATACTGTAACGTGATTATTTGTTAATAGGAATAAACATTTTAGTGAAATTTTGTTATATTTTTTAAAAGCTTAGTAGAGTGTGATTGATTTCTGTGGATTTCTTTACTACCTGGTTTAGTGCATAACTAAATTCTCATCTCCACTTCTGACATAAGGGATTATGTAGTTTCTGAAAAATTCTACTGTACATTCCTAAAAGAATGCAATACATAAAGCAAATAACATTTTGATATTATGAAACTAATAATGATATTATGGAACCCCAAAAGAAACTCAGGGTCTCCAATGGGGCCCCAAACCAACTTTGAGAACAACTACTCAAAACACAACAATGATGAACCATTAACAAATAGCTTAATCTGAATGAAATAAGAAACATAGACTAAGAGAAAGGCTTTCAAATATTAAAATAAGAGTTTCTGTGCTCTGAACTTCAAATGTCAAGTGAATTAAGACATCCTAATTGACAAAGCGCTCCTGTCTTCTGCTGAAACATCTTTTAATGACATCAGAAATGGTCTGCCCAAGTGCCAGTTAAGAAATTAGAAAAACAGGAGCCAAGCAGGTGGCACACATCTTTAATCCCAGTGCTTGGGAGGTAGAGACAGCCAGATCTCTGTGAGATCAAGGCCATCTTGGTCTATATAGTGAGTTCAAGGCCAGTCAGGGCAAATCATAATAATAAGAGAAAATCAGAAATACCACAACTAGAGGACCTAGGACAAGATCCACTACAGTTTTATTTTAAAACAGTGATTTAGAACTCTGTAAATTGTCAAATGTTGAAGTCCACAGTGTTTATTGGCAAAAAATTTAATATTAGAAAAAAAGCAAATCAAACTTGACTACAATAACAGCAAATACAGGATGAATTTCACTTGTGATGAGCATCTGTTTTTCCCTTTCCTTTATTAGAAGAATTACACTTCTGGTTTTCCAGAAGCAGTTCTACCTTATGCTCAAACTGCACACATCAGCACATACTCATGATGCCAGGAGAGGTGCATAAGGATATGAGGTTCTCACAGTAATCAACTGGGCCTCTGTAAGATGGTCTGAAAATTACTATTACTTCATCCATGTAAGGAGCTTTGCAAAGTATATAAGGTTCAAAAATTATAAACTGTTGTTAACATGAAAGTTGATGGAGACTTGATTTCCAGGGTCAGAAAATATCCAGGATGGTGAGCCCACACTCTCACAGGAGGAGGGGAGGTGGAATAGGGGGAAGGAATTGTATGAGAGGGGAACCTGGAAGAGGGCAGCGATCAGGATGTATAATTAATCAAGGAAAAAAGTTCTGCTTTGTTTCTCCCCTTTGTCATATAATTTGGTGACTCTGTGCCTTGAATATGACTGTAAGTTCCTCTGCTTAGTTAATAGTATCTTTCATGATCTGGTCTTAGTTCTTGCCATTCAAGTATTGGATGCAGGTATGACATAGATCTCAAAAAGTTGCTCAATTTTTCAAACATGAACTTTACCTAAATGTAAAATTGTTCTCCTTTTTCTACAATGCACTCTGATTGGTCTTTCACACTATGATTACAATGATGCTTTCTGGGATCTAGTCTTAAAATTTTACAAGTGTTGACAACAATTATAATATCCAATACAATCTATTACTTTTTAATTATTCAATTTGAAGACCTAGAAGTAAATGAGTGTGCCTTACCTTCATGTTTGATATCTATTATAACAATAGGCACCTGGTGAGTATCAAATAAGTTGTCCTAAATTCTGTTGTATCACTAGTGAGTGTCAAATAAGTTGTCCTAAATTCTATTGATAGCCTCCAGGCCTCCCAGAGAGTGTAGTGGCAGGGACACAGTAGGATTCTGGTGATGGCTTTAAAGTCTGAGGGTCTCAGAGCTTTCTGGCTCTCTGACCTGTATTGAAATGCTGATGATAACTTTTAAAAAGTCCTAAAAACTTTTTTCTGAGGGTAAAAGACTGCAGGCTTAGGTTATTAACAACTGTAGCCTAACAGCAGAGGATTAGGCAATGTAGCCTTCATTCTGTCTCAGCAGGAACTGCTGGGCTCTAACTTATACCTGTTAGTCTGAGGTCATGGGAAGAAAAAGGCATTTAGAGAAGTTATCATAGAGTTTATTGCTAAGTGTAAAAAGTTTCCTATGAAAGCTATCTAAGGGGAAAAGTGGAAAGGTCCTAAGTGGGAAAAAGAAAAAAAAATCTAATAAGGGAAAAATTCTAAGGGAAAAAAATCTAGGCAGGGGAAAAGAAAGGGAAGGGATGAACAAACTACTACCTTTGTTTTTGTCTTCAGTACTTATACACCTTTCAGAGTACATGGTCAAATGTTACAAAGTTCATCACAAGTTCACACCAAAAATCAAATCATCAATTGAAATAGAAGTTTACAACAGAGAATGTTTACATGCATATCCATTAGGAGTAATTATCTGGCTAACCATCCATCACCTATCTAGCTCCACAGGCTCACTGAAGGTTTAAAACTATAACTAAGAAATTAGTGAAGTTTTGTATAGATAAACCCAGGCAATATCTTATCTTCTGTCCTAGTATAATACCTATAATAAATCATTAGTTCCCTTTTAATGACCTTCGGTTAATTGTTTTAAAACCTCTTGAAATGTGCTCTGAGTAGAAGTCTACTGGTTACTAAGAGCAATAAAGTGATGACACTTGGGAGACTGACAGGGTTCTCATTGCAGTTTTGAGTATCAGAAAGGGATCTAATAGCAGTTCCACTATAAAAGAGCTTAATAATCATTGATATAATTTTAGGAATTCTTATAGAATCATCATAAAGACTTAAGAAGTCAACTATTTGTCTACACAGCATCACTACAAGACAGTACATCTTTATGGATCTGCAGAGATCTGCTCCAAAGGGGTGTGCTAATGCTTAGTGATAATTATATTTGTTTAATAATAATAATAGTAAAAATAATAATAGGAAAAGCATATTAATAGCAGGAATCTTTCCTAAAATAAGTCCCTTACAGCCTTGCTGAATAATGGCTCACTTGTAGCAGATTATATAATAATCCAAAACAAGCCATTTCTGGATGATCGCTTGCTAGTTATTAGCTTGTTCCATTATGGCTCCTGACATTGCTTCCCTTCGAATAATATAAATGAAGCATATATATCTTCCTTTGAGCAGTCCCGATAGCAGACCCTAAGTGCTTGCAGATGACTGGAAGAAGAAACAGAAGCAGAATAATTAATCCTATTCCCAAATTTATAAGAAAATTCCATAAAGAATTATCTTTAACAAAATTTATGATTGAATTTTAAAGATAATCAGCCAATTCTACTGCTGAAGAACTCTTCAGTCTGGAGTGACTGATGGCACTGATCTGGGAATGTAAAGTATCCATATCAATAGCGAGCTGTGAATTGTTCCACACACCATGTAGATGTGCCTGTATCTGTTCCCAGGACATTTCTGACCCATTGTAGGGCAGAGGGGTGACACAAATCCATTCAAAATTTGCATGACACGAGGTAGTTAAACATGTTTTAATATTTTGAACCTGAGTTCCTATGTAAAGGATGGCTTTCTCTAAGGCATTGACTCTATCTGTTAAACCTCTATCAATCCTATCCTGGGTAAATCAGGGCTAAAGAAATATTTTTTGTCAAAGAGTTAACATGATTAGCATTGTGTATCTGTTGGACTAGAGAGGCAGCAGAAACTGCAGCTGACCCTAAGATAGCAATTAGGGTAGTAATGTCTAAGATTGCATCAGCTATAAATCTCTTAGGTAATGAAGGAAAATTAACAGTCTGTACTGAGGCAAACAAGGCAAATAAAGCATTACTGTGAGAAAGTAATTGGTGACAAAACATAAGGTAGCTAGTGTACAATGAGAAAAGGCATTATGACACATGGTGAAGTTATACAGTTGGTCAAATAGCATTCTGGTAGGAGATGATACATATAGATTTATATTTAACAATTTTATATCCCCTGTATCCCCTGGGTATGGGATTAAAAGTCCAATCAGATGCAATCAGGAACCATGTCTTCAGTATCTTCTTTTGCTCAGGTCTCTGGCACAGGTGGAGAGTATGCAGATGATGATGGCTGAAGTGGGCTTGAAGAAAATGACAGGAGTGGAATTGTCTATCCAGGGAAGAGGCCTGGCACAGTCAGCTGGTCTGGCATCTATAGGGTCCTATAAGTATATAAACAGAGCTTCTCCCGGAAAAACATCCAGTCTTTTTCAATTATCCAGTTAGTAGGTCTTTATTTTATTAGAGGCTCGAAATGTTTAGAAATTGACTTTTTCTTTTTATAAAGTATGATGAGGAGATGAATAGTTATGATTTCATTTTGTAATTTAGAATGTCTAATATCGTCTAAGGTCTGATGAGCTCATTCCACAATAGCATGTCCCTGTGAACTATAGGGGATGTCAGTGGAGTATGAGATACTAGGAGTCAAACACCAATTTTTAAATGCTTCTCGAGTTTAAGCAAGGGCATTGTCTGATTTTAAGCCCTTAGTATTATAAACTAATGAAACAAATACTGTATCATATCTTTGAAAGTTTTCCCAAGTTAGGAAAATACATAAATAGCAATGAGAATTAAGAGTCCATATGTACAGGAATAAAGGCTAACTTTCCAAAGACAGGTCATGTGTAACATTTCTCTGTCTTAAGTCATAAGGACCCAGTATCACCAGCGGTTAAATCCCGAGCTGAACTGACAGCTCTGCAGGAATGCAGGAGCAGCTTCACTGACAGCAATGAGGATTTCGTAATGTCAGATTTTGCTAAGTTACATTTGTAGGAAAAACAACAGGCTTTTGTTAAGAAACTAAATTACTCCTCACCTTCATGCATAGGACCAAAAAGCACAGAATGAACTTGAGCATGTCCAATGCTTAAACTGAAGCAAAACTTGTAATTCTGAAAGTTGGGGCTAAAATTGTAAAACAGCTGTAAAACAGTTACAGTTTTTAGAAAGGGGCTTGTTCTTAGTATTTAAAAGACAATGGCTATTGTCACTAGCTCTGTCTGTATGCAAAGGTTTCTTGTGTGAGGAAAATTTCTTTTAAGACCTTAATAATTAAGGTAACCTGTCATAAGTTAATATTTTTGTGGAGGCTCAGTCCTGTGCTGCCTGGGGTTGCCTGCTGCAACTGTTGGATAGTCCTTCTTTGACAAATGTGTTGGTTGCCTGAGGCTGTTGAATTGCCTTTATTGTTTGAGGAGCCTGAGGTAGGTCCCTCATACAGTTTTCCTGACTTGATAAGACTTTTGTGTATTTAAGGATTATAGTAGCACCAGATAAGGCAGTACCATTTTTATGAAAGCTAGTTTGGCATTCTTTATGCCAGTGGTACCCTTTCAGACAAGGATGACACCCGTTGGATTTCTGCTTTGAGTGGGACCAGTATGGCATCTCCTGCCTTACTGGGACACTGTTTGCTGATAGGTCCAGGCTTTTTACTTGAAAAACTTTTGTGAGCCAAGCCTGGTTTGTTAATTTTTTTCTATCTTTGATTAGTAAGATTTTGGATAGTGTTCTGGCCTAGTGAGGTTGTTGTAATGGGTACGCCTTGAAAATATGAAGTAGCAACCTCAACACATGCTTTAAATAAATTTCCAGATTTTTTTTAATTGCCTTTAGAAGAGAGTGCCAAGCAAGTGCAGCATTCCCAAAGGCCAGTTGTTTTAAAACAATATCTTTTGGTTCATAGCTAAGAACTATTTTTTCTATAGCATCTGTTAGCTGAGCAACAGATTCTTCAAAAAGATTTTCTGGTTTCTGTTTTATATTAACAAGCCTTTTAGTATTTAAATCTCTATTAAGCAAGCGTCTCTGTGCTTCTAGGGCTGCAGCTGATATTTTTACTAGAATTTCCTTTGTCATTTTTTTTTATTGAGTTGTTTCTTCAAACCATTCCCCTGTACCCATAAACATTTCCTATGTTAACTTTTTCACTCCCCTCTTTTTTTTCAGACATCTTAGACAATTCTTTTTGAGTCAAGTTCTTATATATATACATCCACTGTAAAAATTCATCTTTAGTTATGACTCCTCATGATTGGTTTGAAATTGCCAGAGCCTAAGCAATTTAAATGCCAAAGGTTCCCACGAGGGATCTTGTCCTCTTTGTTATTCTGCATACTCACTGGGAAGCAGCCTAACAACTTACCCTGTTGCTGAGCTTGAAGTAGACCAGCAGTCGATCCAATAGGCCACTTTGGTTTCTTTTTACATTTTTCAGGGGGTCTTGTGGAATGACTTATATTTAAATATTGCATGGTAGACCACTTATGTTTATGTATTTGGTTAATTTCTTTTCTAAGTCAGATTCCTCCTCTGAGGTTGATTTTTCCTCTTCTGATTCACCACTAGTCTCTCCTGAGTTACTTCTCTCAGACTTTTCTGTCAAGGAATAAAAATTTTCCCTCAGATCCTGGGCGAGACTGTAGTAATGGAGTCCCCTCAGAAGGAGGTGAATCTACTGTCTCCTGAGCACATATGGCCTTTTTGTCATCCACCAATGCCTTCCTAAGCACATCCCAAATAGCAAATGCTGTAGGGGGCATGCCTAATCTTCCAGTCTCTGTAAACCAGTTTTTAATATTTAACCCTACCTTTTCCCACGTAACCACATCTAACCTTCTCCTTCTTGGAAACCAAGGACTGGGAGTTTGTATAAACTGAAGTCAGTCAGCTGACTAGTACTAACCTCAATGCCTTTTTTCTTAACAGTATGCTTAATAACATCTATAAAAAACTCTCTGTCTGTAGACTCACTTTGTCCCATCCTGAACGATACCCATAAAATTCACTCAACCCAGAACCGATGGCTCCTGACCTAAGATGGGTGATGATAACTTCCAACAAAACAACCAAGCAGTGATGGTACCTACTATCCTCCTCTGCTGATAGCAACAGACAATTTAAAGCCAGAGATGGCTCCTGGCCTGACCCCAGGTACTGATGGTACCCAAAACCAACCTCTGCTGATGGCAGTAAGCAATATCAACTATTTCTCACCCTCCATAACCTGGCACTCCCTGGCCAAGGGGTTTGCAAGACCCAGTTGTGAGTCCTATCTGTGTCCACTTTCCGTCTTCAAAGTCCCTGTTCCAAGGCACTAATTTAAAATGTCAAGAGATGTCACAGATTATATAATAATCCAAGGCAAGCTATTTCAGGATGATCACTTGCTAATTATTAGCTTGTCCCATTATGGATCCTGACAGAATTCATGAGTGGGATATTCAAATGAAATAGCATATATAATCTGCTATTTTAAATTCATACTATGGGGCTGTGAGTGATGACCATGGCGATGATGATGATGGTGGTGGTGGTGGTGGTGGTGGTGGTGGTGGTGGTGGTGGCGGCAGTGGTGGTAGTGACACTGATTATAGGTGTGTTAATAGTCATAGTGGCAATAGTGATGTCTTAGTGAGGCCAGTGATGGTTATGGTGACAATGGTAGTCATGACAAGTGTAGTACAGTGGGTATGGCAATAATAATGATGTGGTGGTGGTGGTGGTGATGGTGGTGATGGTGGGGGATGGGGGTGATAGGTGGCATGGGGATGATTATTAGATGATTATTAATAATTATATTGGTTAGTTTGTCTTTTCACAGTCACCAGGTGCTTACAGAACAACTTAGAAAATAAAAGATCTTGCTCGCCGGGCGGGGTGGTGCACGCCTTTAATCCCAGTACTTGGGAGGCAGAGGCAGTCGGATTTCTGAGTTCAAGGCCAGCCTGGTCTACAGAGTGAGTTCCAGGACAGCCAGGGCTACACAGAGAAACCCTGTCTCGAAAAACCAAAAATAAATAAATAAATAAATAAATAAATAAATAAATAAATAAATAAATAAA
>JADRCG010009891.1:0-24445 GCA_019844195.1 Rhabdomys dilectus | reverse complement strand
CACACACACACACACACACACACACACACACACACACACACACACACACAGCAATCTGTTTACTCCAGTTAGGTCCCACTTCCCAAGGTTTCCATAATATTCAAAATTAGTATCATCACCTGGCGATGGAGCATTCAGCATATTATGATAATATCATGATTGATGATGATGGCTGTGGTAGTAATAGGCGTGGTGACACTGACGATGCTGACGATGTTAGTAATGCTAATTGTGGTGGTGGCGGTGGTGAGAATGGTGATAAAAGACAAGACACTGGGAAAGGAGATAGCAAAATGAAGATAATGCCAGCCATTCTGGTCTTAAGCCTAACACCTAATAAGAACATAAAATTTGCATCTAAATATTTCACCTGCCAAAATTTCTTGTGTCTGAAAATGGTGTGGTTGATTCTACTATTTTCTCATCAAAAATAAATATTGAAGGCATGACCAAGTTTAATAATCTGGACTTTCAGAGTACATCAATTACACTCTTGAACCACTAGGTGGCAGTGCGAATTCAATCCATCTTCTGCCATACCAGATTTGATTGGAACTGTTTCAGTTTTGTTTGTTATTGTTGTTCTTGGGGATTGCTTGTTTTTCAAACAAAGTCTCACTTTGTACTCTTGACTCTCCTGGAACTCCCAATGTAGACCAGGCTGGCCTGGGACATAGAAGTTCCCTTCTGACAGTTTTCCAAGACTCACTTCCTTTGTTTTAATACTGTGATCCCTAGACCATAATATAAAAAACGATATATACGTTAAAACAAATGACTAAAATATTGAGAGAGGAAACCCTTTAACCATGATTTACTAAACTAAGGAAGAGCTTCTTTGGGTGGTTTCTAAATCTCAAATGGCTTCTCAGCAAGTCAGAAATCCATTTTTCTTTGACATAATTTTACCAAGGACTTTTTCATCTCCTTGTTTCTCAGGCTGTAGATAAGTGGATTCAGCAGAGGAGTGAGCAGAGAGTAAGCCAATGACATCAGTTTCTTGGTGTCTGGGGAGTACTTGGATTTGGGCTGTAGATAAGTCATGCATGCTGTGCCATAGAAGAGGGTGACAGAGGTGAGATGAGAGGCACATGTGGAAAAGGCCTTTTGCCTCCCTGTAGTGGGTGGCATCCTCAGGATGGCAAAGAGAATTCGAGTATAAGACAAAAGTATCAACAGAAACGGGACCATGACCATCAAAATGGTGCCTGTGAAGGCATAGACTTCGAATACAAAGGTGTCTGTACAGGCAAGCTCCAGCACTGCTGGGGTTTCACATGATATATGGTTAATTTTACTAGGACCACAAAAGGGGAAGTTAAATACCCAAGGAGCATAGATAGTAGCACCCATGATGCCAAAGACCCATGAACTAACCACCAATTTCACAAAGATCCTTTTGTTCATAATCACTGGGTAGGTCAGAGGGTGGCAGATTGCAGATCGATCATAAGCTATTACACCCAAGAGAAAACATTCAGTCCCTCCAAAGAGAAGAATGAAATACATCTGTGCAAAACAGCCCCAAAAGGAAATGGTCGCTTTCTCAGTGCTCAGGACCGCCAGCATTTCAGGCATAATAGCTGAGCTGAAGCCGGTCTCCACCACAGACAAGTTCTGCAGGAACAGATACATGGGGATGTGCAGGCTGTGGTCCAGAAAGATGACGGTGACAATGGTGGTATTTCCTGTCAGAGTCACCAGATAAATAACCAAGAAAGCTCCAAACATGTGTACTTGGAGCTCAGGGAGGTGAGAAAAGCCCAAGAGGATGAACTCAACCACAGAGCTGTCATTCCGTCCCGTCATTGCAGGAGTAGAGTCATATTTTCTCAGGGACATAGTGTACAACAATGAACTTGCAGTCAAATAGTCCCAGCCTGCATTAACCCCAGCACAGAGCATGAAAGGGGGAGAGCAACATCACAATTAGCAACTTGAAGGAAGTCTAACCACTTGCATTAATGAGCCCTTGGAACAGAAAATGAGGAACGGAGGCTTCTTGCAAAGAAATACTGTCCATTTCCATCACAAGTTGTATATTGTGTGGTTTAAATCTTAGTCTCAGCTTTGGAGTTAATAAAAAATGTTTTCTAAAGGTATTCTAACTCTATATCATTTCCATCACAAGTTGTATATTCTGTATTGGGCTTTAAAGTTAAAAGAAATGTTTCCTAAAGGTATACAATCTTATAGCATCACTTGCATGGTGTAACATTAGATAAATATAAAAGTTTTGATCATAAAAAATAAAGTACATAGGTAAATACTTATGAACCTAACTCAAAATTTTTCATAAAAATGTAATAATTCAGTTATGAGTAAAAAAGTGAAATTTTAGATACATTTTACTACTTAATAGCTTCTGTTTCATTGATAGATTTTATATACATGTCTATATATTTTATAAATACAACCTTATCGATGTATAATGTTACTCATATCTGTTAGGTACATTTTTTACTATTCATTGCATTGGGCTAATACAGTGGGATATAGCTGTTAAAAGTAGCATCATTGTTTATGAGCACACAGAGGCGCTGTGTTTTAAATGTGCTTGTGGTGGGTGAAACGACAGTTTGTGTGAGTTGCTGCAATCTTACTAAATTCTTCCCAGACTAGAACTGGCCACTTCTACTAGAGTTTATGCTGATATAATATTTGAGGGTAACCATCAATGTCCATCCATGTGACCATGATGGCTTAAGAAAGCCTACTTGAGAGCCATCACAGGCTGTGATTTGTTCCCACTCTTCACTCTCTGTTCTCTCTCTTCACTTTCTCCACTCCATTCCTATTCCAAAGGTTTTTGGGTTTTGGGGGTTTTGTTTGTTTGTTTGTTTGTTTGTTTTTGGTTTTTCGAGACAGGGTTTCTCTATGTAGCCCTGGCTGTCCTAGAACTCACTTGGTAGACCAGACTGGTCTCGAACTCAGAAATCCACCTGCCTCTGCCTCCCAAGTGCTGGGATTAAAGGCGTGTGCCACCACTGCCTGGCTCCAAATGTTTATGAAATCATTAATTACTAAACAAATTATCTTATTTCTTTGTGCTGTGGATATTCCAAATTTCTACTATCTGTTTTGGAGTGACCTGTAGGTTGTTGTGAGCCACGGTGCTTCTACTGTGTTAGGAATCGTGTGTTATCATATCAGCAGCCCACTCTTTTCTAGGCTCTGTACAGTCTCAAATATATTTGAGACCAAGACCTTTAAAAACTTGGCATGTTATATGAGACAGGCATGACTTTTTAACAGATGGTTCCCCAGTATACTTCAGAACTCTAAATATGACTTTCACCCTTTCTTTTCTCATTACAAAATGTACTTCTGTATATAAAAATGTAACCCATTAAAAAAATTATGTTTTGTTTGCTTCTTGGAGATAAGCACAATGCATACAATAGTCCTTGGTCCATACGACATATTAACACACTATTCCTAACACAGTAGAAGCACTATGGCTCACAACAACCTACAGTTCACTCCCAAACAAGCATTAAAAGTTTGGAATATCTCAACACAAAGAAATGGACACCTCAAGTAATAGAAGTGCTAATTGTTTTGATCTGACCATTGATCTGACTACGATAGCTTATAAGTATATGCAATTACTGTGTGTTAATATACATAAAGAAAGAATATAAACAGAGACATATATATACATATATACATTTAAAACTTGAACAAAAATAAAAAGCATATTATCATAAGAGATAAGGAACAATTGAGCAAATTGTTCTCTGAATAATTTACAGATGCTAATGTCTTAGAAAACTCAGACAGTACCACTGTGGGTACTTTATTCATTAACCTTTATCCTCCAGCTGAAAACAGTAACCACTGGACTCAATGTCCAAGTATTCTAGTCAGAAACTCTAGGCTATGATTAGTGCACTAAAGTATTGATCCTTAAAATGATGTTTGTTCTTCCCTCTGAATAAAAACAAATGAAACTGTCAAACACAAACCTAACGAGCCAGATGATTTGGCTGTGCGTCACAGTCCCTGAGCACTGATCCAGAAGAAGGTCTCCAGCAGAAGATTCCTTGCAGAAAGTCAGTGAGGAGAAAGTTAAAGAAAAAAGCTAGGGACAAGCGCACAACTCGAGCAGAGCCTACACTTTCTTACCTAGTCATTCTATCTCAGTAATGTCCGTGCCCCAAAGCCGCCTATTCGTAAATGTGGCTTAGGGCACTGAATTTGGAAAATTACAGACACTCGTGTGCTTCAGTGGTCTCTCTGAACAGAACTTGAAATCACTGTGTGTGTGTATTTCTCAATTTTGTGAGAACTAAACAGTCTTGAATTTTGACTCTGGGTGACAGAGCTCACGGGAAGAAACTAGGAGCATCACTCCTCCATGCCTCCACTGGGGCTTTACCTCTCTTACACAAGAGACTTCCCCATAAGATCTCCCTATAGAAATTAAAACAGCAAGAGTGAACGTTGTAAACAGGGAAGCGGGAGAAATGGGATGAGAATGTAATGTCAAAGATTTCATTAGACAGTAAACAGTCTGTGTGATGATGGGAAACAAGTTTAAAGCAAATAGATCTGCCAAGCCTGTGCAGTAGAAAGCCTGGACCAAGATGTCCCTGACCCAAGAATTTCTACATTTTCCAAGATAAAAATGGAGATGCCATAATTTGGGGGGAAAATATTCTCATAGAGGATCATTTCTATAGTCAGAAGTCTAGACTGGCTGGCTTGGCTTTGAGAACCTCATTGAGCAAAGCTTTTTTTAATTTCTCTACAAAAGTAAGTACTGTGTACTATATCACCTGCAACCAACAGAAATTGGAGCACATAACCTCAAGAGATTTTCATTCTCAGAAGTCAATTCAAGCACCCTAGAGTTGTTAGAATCAGAACCTTGACAAACCTAACAAACCAGGCTCACCCATGCAAGCTCAGTAAACCCATTAAATAGTAAAAGCAGACAAAGGAGAATTATTCAACAGAGCTACATGGAGAAGAGGAGCAAAGAAGTCGAATGAATCCTCAAGTCCATCCTTGGGATCTTCACCTAAAGTTTGGCATTAAATAGAGAACAATAGCTATGTATAACAAATCTGTCCTGGCCAAGTCATGGCCCTACCTGTCATTATTATCTAGGCTGTAGTCTATCCTATGAGATAAATTGAAAAAAATGCAAGAACTAGATAAAAAAAATTTTTTTTCTGCAAGACAAACTACACACTCTGGCTACCACTAGCCTTTCATTCCCCCAGCATGAGATTCTGGGGAAAATTCCAGATTCTTGGAATGCACTGTTTTTATTAGTCTGAGAACCAGAAAGAGGAGCAACATGTGTCTCTTTAAAATAATCTTAACTCTTGCCAGGACTGTTACAAGTTCACATTAAATAAAATATTGTTTGTCAGGTTGTGCCTTCCCTTGGCTGACTCTGTTTTACAAACAGAATGAACCCATTTTTGAGTGCAATCAAGACCCTCTTAGCCTGTCCATTTGCAATGATGGGTTCCATGTTGGTGTTGGAAGATGAAGCAAAATGGCTCACAGAGAATAAAGTGGATGACAAAGAGTCGATATAGCCATGATCTTCAGCCGTATCTCTGTGCCCACGTTATGTTAACTTGTCTTGGTAATGATACATAAACAGATTTCTACTCACCTTAGATAAGCTGATAAGCCAAAGCAACAATTCTACCAAAGTCCAACTTAATAAATCAATGAGTTTCCTGAGGTTCTGGTAAGGGGTTACTTTCAAGTAATGTAGAATATGTTACTTTGATGACTCAAACACAGATGCAGTAGAATAAGTGGCAACAGTGAAAACGACAACCGTAGAGCTTCCTTGAATAATGATTGACAGGCAACTCACAAGTCAGACAGTCTCCCTATTAGATAAAATGTTCCTGTTTATATAATCTTGGGGAGAGGCCTTGTGAATCTTATAACTTCCTTGAGTGGTTAACTTTCTATGCCTTGTTTGTTTTCTTTACTAAGAAACTTCTCTCCAAGATGGGATGTTTCAAATCACAGGAAACTGCTGAGCAGCCCAACCAATGTCTAGGAGTACAACCATTGATACATGTGGTGAGATATCTTCTTGCTGTTTTCAGCACTGCAAATTTTAGTTAATGTCTCCTTGGCTACTGGATTGGAGACCAACTGCCATTCTGCCATTCCCTTGGAATGAAGGACATAAGCAAAACATCCCCTTATAAAGTGCTGACCTTGGAGTAGTTCATAGATTCATCTTTCCTGGAGTGGGAAGCAAGCATAAAGGAACAAAGATTGAAAATGTTCCCACACAGAATGTCCAGGGACCCAGGAAATACTGTTATGAGATCCTCAGACAAGTGAGGAATATGACTAGGCACTCAGAGAAAACAGAGAATTCTTTATTAATGCAAGACAGGGCCCTAGCTAACTTTATTTTTTATCTCCTATAGCATCTCTGTGAGCCTGCCTCTATATTTTAATTGTATTTTAGAAACTTAGACAAAACACAAAATTGTTACAATTATGTGGTAGTTTAAAAAAACTATTATTACCAGTGTGTGTGTGTGTGTGTGTGTATGTATGTGTGTGTGTGTGTGTGTGTAATGGTCGAAGACGTGGGCCTGTGAGTGTCATGGAGATCTGTGGAGATCAGGAAACAACTTTGTGGAGTCAGTTCTCTTCTACCTTTAAGTGGGTCCCAGGGATGGAACTTAGGTCTACAGGCTTGCATGGCAAGCAATTTACCCATTGAACTATGTCTCTGGCCTCTATGTTGTGTTTCGAAAGGAAAAAAAAAAACTCTTACTATTATTCACAAGCATGCTTAACTGTTATGTTTATTGCACAAAGAAAATGACCTGTGAAAGATCATAAATTATGTAAGATGATTTTATTTTTAAAAATACTTACATGCATTTCCTCCGTTCAAATGGGAGGGTCAGCTGGCTTTTCTGTGTGTCTGTCTGTATACTGTGTAGTGAGGTGATACTTCCTTATAACTTGTAATTCTAGCTTTAAGGAAAGATCTGAACTTAGCTCTTGCTCAACTTGGAGTTGACTATATTTAATCTTCACAGATTGTTTTGTTTTGTTTAAAAGCTACCACCTCATCCCACCTCATCCGTGATGATATGTATGCCTGTTGGACCTCTCCAGCCAAGATCACCTATAGTCTTTCTGATTCAAATGGGAATCCTCCTCTTCATTTTTCTATCTCCCAGTTCCCATAAGGAGGTCTAAACTCATCCTAGCTAACTTTTTTTAATTTATTTTTTATTGGATATTTTATTTACATTTCCCCCACCCTAGAAAACCCCTTCTCCTTTTTTGCTATTATACATTTTTTTAATGTTAATCAAAGGCTTTATAAGTTTGGAAATGCTCAATAACAAGATGCCCATACAGTCAGAGTGTACCCCAATACCCAACCTAGATATATCAACTATCTTTGACTGGCGGAGACACTCGAACATTTGCCTCCATGTTCCCCCACCCCATCACCTAGCTCCTCCTCTCCTTACTCCTCCTCTTCCTCTCCTTACTCCTCCCACCTTAGCTCCTCCTACATATCACCCTTCCTGTTAAAATAAAACTCTTCTCTCAAAATACAATTAAAGCATGACTATACCAATTTGTGTCAGTAAGGTACAAGATAGACCCAATACCCAGTCCATCATTTTGTTGACTAACCAGAACCTCTGTCATCTCTCCTAACTAAAAGACTTAGTTCTGAACCTGGCTTTTTTCTTGGCTTTAGAATGAATGTCAGCTGAAAACCATCCTCTCAAATCTTTTCTCTCAAAGTAAATAGTCGGGATTGGCTATGAGACTATAAGTCTTCAACCCTGTCAGAATGTTTTGAGTTAAGAACTTTTTGCATTTTGTGGGGTTTTTCTCTTTTTTTGACAGTTGTTTCAATATTTTCTATGGTATCTTCTGCACCTGAGATTCTCTCTTCTATCTCTTGTATTCTGTTGGTGATACTTGCGTCTATGACTCCTGATTTCTTTCTTAAGTTTTCTATCTCCAGGGTAGTCTCCCTTTGTGATTTATTTATTGTTTCTACTTCCATTTTTATGTCCTGGATGGTTTTGTTCAATTCCTTCACCTGTTTGGTTGTGTTCTCTTGTAATTCTTTAAGGGTTTTTTGTGTTTCTTCTTTAAGGGCTTCTACCTGTTTACCTGTGTTCTCCTCAAATTCTTTGAGAGTGTTATTTATGTCCTTCTTAAAGTCCTCTATCATCATCATTAAAAGTGATTTCAAATCTGAATCTTGTTTTCCTAGTGATATGGGGAATTCAGGACTTTCTTGTGTGGGAGAACTAGGTTCTAATGATGCCAAGTACCCTGGGTTGCTGATGCTTATGTTCTTGCATTTGCCATTCGCCATCTGGATCTTCTTAGTGCTACCTGTCCTGTCTCTGACTGGAGCCTGTCTTTCCTATTATCCTGGTTGTATCAGAACTGTGTGGGCTGGGTGTTACTACTGGGGTTAGAGGTGGGACCCAAAATCTACTCAGTGCTCAGGCACAGACAGGAAGGTACCAGTGCTCCAGGCCAGCAGTGACTTCCTGGGTCCAAGTGAGTACCAGTTACTCCCTGTTTGGGGTGGGTATTGCTGTCTCCTTACCTAAGATACTGCCCAAGTTAGAGCTCCTGGGAGGCCTGCTTCCTCTGGTTTCTGTGAGATTGGGGGCAGAGCTGCCGCCTGGGATCTGCTCAGTGCTCAGGCCCAGACTGGAAGGAACACCTAGCTAATTATATATCTTTTTTTTTTTTTTTTTTTTTTTGGTTTTTCGAGACAGGGTTTCTCTGTGTAGCCCTGGCTGTCCTGGAACTTACTCTGTAGGCCAGGCTGGCCTCGAACTCAGAAATCTGCCTGCCTCTGCCTCCCAAGTGTGGGGATTAAAGGTGTGCGCCACCACTGCCCGGCAAGTGTTATATATCCTTAACTGTAAATATTTTATAGCTTTTATAGGGCACGCAGTATTGTCATAATCTTGTCAGTGTGACTATCCTGGAATTTTCTTTTTCTCCCTGCCCAAGAATTAACTTTCTTTGCAGCTAAACAGATCTCACAGGAGCCATGATTGTAGCTTCCAGTTTCTATATTTTTACCTTTATCCTGTAGAGCTTTGTTTAAGCAGTTATTGATGGCAGTCATTTCTTAGTGGGGAGGAGGAGACATTTGCTTCTTCAGAATGAGGAAGAAACGCCAGCAAGCAGGCTTACAAATTCAGGATTCAGCAGTTAAAGTGCTTTTAAAAAGTTAAACCAATTACTTAACTATGTTAGGAGCAAAACGCTGACTTACATTATTTCTATATAACTCTCTATTCTGTAAGTGTAACTTGTTTGTACCCTCTCTTGTTTGTGTCTTATATTAGAAATAGTTCCATAATTTGTTTCCAATCCCCATTTAACTTAACATTTCTGAAAAAAAAAATTTGTTAATAAAACCATTATATTTTTATTTTGACCATTGTTAAAATCTTAATATTAATGTTTTTAAATGTTGGGAGCCGACTTTTAGCAGAAAGCAGCTAGATCAACTTTGCAGCCATCTGGAACCATTTACCCTGATAGAGACTTGGTTTTTCAGCAGCCTACAACAGCTGAGCACACTCTAACAAATATCTTGTTTATCCCACATAGCTTGTTTTGCTATTTAGTGACCCCAGCTGCATAGTGCACGTGGTAAAATGTCTTCACCTGTGTTCTCCTGCTTGTGCTTATAAATACCCAGGATTTCCTTGTAAAAGAGTTAAGAAGAGTGAACAAGAGTGAATATGCGTTAGTAGAAAGTCAAGAGGAGTCAAAGAGGGGAATAAAGGAGTAACCAGACTTGACTACGGACCCTCTGGCTTGTCATTATTCTTCAAGTCTTCCCCCTACTCTCTCTCTTGCTAAACTCTGACCCGTGGACCCGAGCAGCAGTGCAGGCCGGGACATTTTAGCCATCAAGCCAGTAAGCAAGTCTCAACATTTAAAAACTAATATTTTTCTCCCCTTGATGGGAGAAAAATCTGACAAGGGGATTGAGAAAATCCTATATATGTGCCAATAAAATAAAAGTTAAGGACTTTAAACACAGTAGACACGTACCTGAGTGACAAAAGGCAATCCCAGAGGCCATAAGTTCCAAGTGAAGTCTGCTATCAGGAATGAGTTTCTACTCTATGAACATTTTGGCCATGGAAGTGCTTAAGGTCTTCTCTCACAACATAGGTCCACGTCATGCCTGCCTGACCATCACTGGGCCCCTCCTGTGAAGCCCATGCCTACACCTTTTTGTCCCAGGTTTTTTCACTCTTCATTGCCACTCTGTGTCTGCTTCCTGGAGACTGTGACTAGTACAGCTGGTACTCAGAACAGTTGATAAAAGCCAGCAGGAAATAATGGGGTTGAGGCTCAGTATTCACAATCCAGCTTATAATCCTTATAATCATAAGGATTCATCCCAGTGTAGTACAAATTCAACTTCTGGAACGACGGAATAGTTAGTGATAAGAATGTTCAAGAATGGTAATCATCAATTGTATTCTGCTGAGGAAAACTATTGGCTTGAGTCCTTGAAGAAGCATTTCTTTGCTCCTGCCCAAAGAAGTAAAAATATTAAGAAAAAAAAAACCAAGAAAACAACAACAAAGCCTCTTTCAAATAAAAAAAAAAGTCATCTCTCTGGAAACAAAAATCACTCCATTCAGTGTTCTGAAGCTCTGTCCAGAAGCACAGCTCATCAAGGTTCTAGGACACTACATAGTAATCTACAAAGAACACAGTATGGTGTGTTGTTTCCTTGCTTTGCTTTCTGATAGTGGGAATGGAACCCAGGACTGGGAGCACGCCAACAAGTTCTTTATATTTAAGCACTGTGGTCTGCCCTTGTGTTTTGGTTTGGTTTAGATTGTTTTGGTAGAAAGAAATTATTTAAGTGAGGGGTAAGAGTCTGTCACAAAGAATTGAGTTGGGACCTGACTGATCTGCTCCTGTGAAGACACCTTATCCTGAACCTTACTAGAGCAGCTGATAAGAACCCTCCCCCACAACCCTAAGCCCCAGAGCTACAACTGGGAGCCTGGGGCACTCTGGACCCATCACCCACCCAAACCCTGCCCCTCTGGAATACCAGTCCTCTTCTGTCCCTCGCTTGGTCCTTTTGGCTGGGGCAGACATCTAGCTGGTCTGCTCCCGTAAAGACACCATATCCTGAACTTTCCTAGAGCAGTGAGTAAGAACCCACACACAAAACCCTAAGCCTCAGAGCTGCAACCCACTCAAACCCTGCCCTTCCAGAATACCACTCCCCTTCCACCCCTTGTTTGGTCCTTTTGGCTAGGGCAGACACCTGGCTGGTCTGCTCCTGTGAAGACACCACATCCTGAACCATCTTAGCACAGTGGAGGAACCACTGCACTCAGAGCAGCAGGATTTCAGGATCCCAGAGGCAGCCTGAGTCACAGGAGCTCTTCCACCCAGGAGCTCAGGATCACAGAGACAACTGGACTCTGAGGCATTCTGGCACAAGCAAGATAACTGGAAAAACAGGCTTCAGTCAGAGACAGTGAGTGCAGGTAGCACTAGAGTTAACCAGATGGTGAAAGGCAAGCACAAGAACATAAGCAACAGAAACCAAAGTTACCTGGCATCATCAGAACCCAGTTCTCCCACCATAGCAAGTCCTGGACACCCCATCACACCAGAAAAGTAGGATTCAGATTTAAAATCACTTCTCATGATGATGATAGAGGACTTTAAGAAGAACATAAAAAACTCCGTAAAGAAATACAAGAGAACACGGGTAAACAGGTAGAAGCCCTTAAAAAGGAAACACAAAATCCCTCACAGAGCATATAAAACTTAACAAGAAGGAAGGCCCAAGTATGGATGCTCCAATTCCACTTAGAAGGAGAAACAAAATGAACATGGGAAATAAAGGGAGAAAGGGACCTGGGTGGGAGAGGGAAGGGAGAAAGAAAGGGGTACAGGATCAGGTAAGGGGGAGATAGAAGAGAAGTCCAGAGGGACAAGAAAATGAATAGAAATATGCATCTGTGTGAGGAGAACAGGGGTAACCACTAGAAAGTCCCAGACACCAGGATGTGGGAGGCTCCCAGGACCCAATGGTGATGACAACATCAAGGAGATAGAACCTGAAGAGATAGTAGATAGACATGGCCCTCACTGGAGGAATGGGGACATCCACCCATCTAAAACTTTTTAATCCAGAATTTTCCCTGTGTAAAGAAAATGTAGGAACAAAAATGGAGCAGAGGCTGAGGAAAAGGCCATCCAGAGACCACCCCTACCCTGCAATCTACTCCATCCACAGATACCAACCCCCAACACTATTGCTGATGCCAAGATGTGCTTACAGACAGGAATCTCATATGGCTATTCTCTGAAAGGCTTTTCTAGCTATTCATAGCCAACCATTGGACTGAGTCCAGGGACCCCAATGGAAGAGTTAAGGGAAGGCCTGAAAGAGCTGAAGGGAATTGCAACCTTATAGGAAGAACAACAGTGTCAACTCACTGGACTCTCGGAGCTCCTAGAGACTAAGCCACCAACCAAAGAGCATACATGGGCTGGTCCATGACCCCCCTGCCACTACATATGTCTGGCCTCAGTGGGGGTGGGGGGATGTGCTTGGTCCTGTGGAGCTTGAGGCTCCAGAGAAAGGGTATGCTAGAGGGTAAGGTAGGAGTGGGTGGGTGAATGGGGAAGCACCCTCTTACAGGTAAAGAGGAGGGAAGATGAGGAGGGCTCATGGATGGGGGATTGGGAGGAGGGACAACATTTGAAATGTAAACAAATAGAATAATTAATTTTTCAAAAAGATTCTGTCATAGTAAGGAAGCACGGCAGCAAGGGGCTGGCGTACTGGAATGAACAGGAAGCTGAGCACTCCCATCTTCAACCACAGCACAACAAGAGGTAGTGAGCTGGAAGTGGTAGACAGAGGCTTTTTATTCTCAGAGCCTGCTCCCAGTGCCATACCTGTTCAGCAATGCCTCATCTCCTAAACTTCCCCCAAATAGTGGCACCACCTGGGGAAAGTATTCAAATACTGGAAACTATGGGCTTGGGAGAGATGGGGTGGGAGGCAATTCTCATTTAAACCACCACACTACACTCCTTGGAACCCATAGGCCTTATATTTACATCATAATGCAAAATGCATTTAGCCCAAATTCATAAGTCCCCATAGTCTTTCATAGCCTCAGCCTTGTTTAAAGGTCCTAAGTTTCTTCTAAGACTCTCAAGACAATATAACAGTGCAAAACAAAGCGAAATATAAACTGGGGCAACGGTAACCACCATAAAAACAAAAATCAAATCACATACCTGCAGCATATAATGACACAGAATATACATGTCTATTCCAAAAGAAAGGAATAGGGACATTGCAAGAAATACTGAACTAAAGCAAGAACTGAACCCAGCAGGGAAAACAGCAACTCCTAACGCTCCATGTCCATTGTTAAAGGTCTCAACTGCCTCATCCACTCCAGCTCTGCTGCCTGAGGTACACAACCCTCTCTCAGGCTGTTGCCACTCCCTGAATTTGGGACAAGTTTGAAACAGTGAATTGGCTGCCATCTCCAGCATCTTGAAGTCCTCACTACAACCCATGTTTCATTTTCACAGCTTTACACAATGGCTTTTCATGCAAGGACTCCTCTGACATATGCTACCTGTCCTCAGTAGATCTCTAAAACTATGGAATAATAATTCATTCCTGTTTCACTCCTGAAGCCAGTATCACATGCATAACACCATCAAGTTCCCCTATAAGCTCAGATAGACCCTGGTCCATTGAACCACATCAGCAGTAGCTTTTTCCTTTTGTCTTTGCTTCCTGGGAGCAGAACATTCACTGGACTTTCTTTCACAAGTTAGAAGCTTAGTTGGATGGAGTTCAGTGGCAAAACCAGCACATGGCTGTATGAGGGGTCCTCCACAAGGACAGCACTAGTGAGATTGGAGTCTTGTTACTACTCTGGAGCAGCAAGGAGCCACATTTTGCCATTCCATTCTGCCAGAATAAGCAGAATGGAAACAATAATGACAGACACATTCAAAGAAACAGAAAAGATCAAAATTTCAAATTGTAAGATTTTGTGTTCTCAGCAAACACAGTAGGGATCAAAACCTAGACATAATATACTACCAATATATATATTTACAGATTAAAAAATAGAAATTGTCCAATAGACTTTAAGTCATAGGTTTTTCAAAAGGGCTTCTTTAATAAACATTATATATGAAGAGGAATAAAATTAAATACCTCTAAAAAGAATATCTGCACTCTGATTTCTAAGAGCTAGTGTAACTATGCCTTGCAGCCTAGATAGCTTTAAAAAAGTTTTTGTTTGATTTTTCTAAAGCCTGGAAATTCAAACATTTTTTGCAAAATGTCTATTTATTCTTGAAAAGACGGAATGCGAACATGATTTGAGAATAAACGATAGTAAAAATAATTAAATCAGCACATTTGCATCCCATGGTGGGTAATAAGGACCTACGCATTATTTGATTAGTAGAGAGACATATTTTCTCTATAAAAGAAATTCTGCTGGGTGATGATGGCGCACACCTTTAATCCCAGCACTTGGGAGGCAGAGGCAGGCGGATTTCTGAGTTCGAGGCCAGACTGGTCTACCGAGTGAGTTCCAGGACAGCCAGGGCTACACAGAGAAACCCTGTCTCAAAAAAAAAAACAAACAAAACAAAAAAAAATTCTACCAGGTTCTAAAAGCAAGTCAAAGTACCAGAGACTTTGCTGTGAGAGTATGTGTCCTCTTAAAAACATAATCTAAACCTATAACCTAAACAACCTGATGAAGCAGCTCTGGGGACCTTTAGATGCCGTCATTCAAAATATCAATTACATTCAAAATGAATAAGATGGTATCTGACAATTAAAGGGAATTACAATGACTCCAGAATTGGGATTTTACTGAAATCTCTGTTGTCACATGAAATTTAAAAGCTTGAAACTGTATAGTTTACTGATTTAGATGTTTCAAGTGTTTCTTCTACAACATCCGTGACAGCACCACGAAAGGTTGGAGGAAAATAGATACACTCAAGTCAGAAGGTCACATGACATCATAGGTCTTAAACACAGCCTACTAGTCTTTGTGTGATGTTGTGAAGAGCAGAAGGGATTTACAAGACCAGATGAAGGAGCCAAACAGACACAAACACAGCAAGCTATAGGTATAATCCATAGTGCATATCTGTAGAACATTAGCAGACAACAGTGAGTTGAATTGTTCTTATGGACCATGGTCATATGTACAGGTCTTTTGCCTATGACTATTCTAATGCTTACACATATATCCCAAAATAGGTTTAAAAAATACACACACTCTCCATTGGACCAAATATTTAAATTAGCTTCTAAACTAGCTTCAAGCTTTTAAATTTCATGTGACAACAGAGATTTCAGTAAAATCCCAATTCTGGAGTCATTGTTGTCCCCTTTAATTGTCAGATACCATCTTATTCATTTTGAATGTAATTGATATTTTGAATGAAGAAAAAGAAATAATATGTACTCCTTTCTAAATATATGAACGTAGCCAGATTGAATGTGTATAGGTGTTTTGCCTGCATGGCTATCTGTGCTCCATATGTGTGGAGTAGCCACAGAGGCCAAAAGAGGGTGCCAGATCCCCTAGAATTGGAGTTCCAGATGGTTGTGAGCTGCCATGTGGCTGCTGAGAATTAAAGCCAGGTCCTCTGAGAAAATAGCCAGTTCTCTTAACTCCTGAGACATCTCTCCTCAGACATCTCTCTACAGACACCTCTCCTCAGACACCCCTCCTGAGATATATCTTATTACACACCTTTTGTTATTACTGTAGTACAATATTACATGTAATAGATTTAATTGGCATGTATTAGTTGCCTATAATTAGGAGATACACTCTGATAGTTCTTATTATGTATACAATTTTAATGGCTGTTTACAGTACAATTAGCCTTATTGCTACCTTACCTTATTATTTTGGGTTGTGACATTAAAAAACCTATCTCCTACTTATGTTGTAATATACACCAAGTTTTCAGCAATGACTATTCTACTAGGCTATTAAAATACATTTTTATGGCTCTCATAAGGTGGTGGCAATCAATAGCTGTCAAATTACATTTAAAGCCCACTCAACAGCACAAAAATTATGTCTGGTATAGAAACCTAGCTAACTCCCTGTCACTGGTGACATCATAGACCTTAGGAAAGAACCTATGGTGTGTGCTAGACCAGCATAATTCCTTATTATGTTCAAAATTTATCCTTATACACAAAGAAAAGTACAATCACCATACAAAAGCTGACTCAGACAGACAGATACCCACAGCCAAACTGTGGATGGAGCTTGGGAACTCTTATGGAAGATTTGGAAGAAGGATTGTGGCCCCAAAAGGGACAGGAACTTCATAGGAAGACCAAAGGAATCAACTAACCTGGACCCTTGGGGCTTTCAGAAACTGAACCACCAACTGATGAACATTCACAGGCTGGACCTAGGTCTTCATGCATGTATATAGCAGATGTGCAGCTTAGTCTTCACGTGAGTCCCAAACGACTAAAGTGGAGGCTATCCCAAAAGCTGTTGCATGTATATGGGATATGTTCTTTCAGCTGTGCTGCCTTGTCTGGAATAAGTGGGAGAGGATGTTTCTAGCCTCACAGAGACTTGATGTACCAGGGTTGGAAGATACACCGGGGGGGTTCCTACCCACTCTGAGGAGAAGGAGATAGAGGATGGGGGAAATATTGTGAGAGGGGATGACCAGGAGGTGGGCAGTGAGTGGGATGTGAAATGAAAAAGTAAAAAATAATAAATAAAATTTAATTTAGTTTAAAACAAACAACAAAAAATAGAAGCCTCTCTTTAAGCAAATGGAGACCGTGACAGAAATGAGAGCTAGTTTGAATCTCACAAATAAATTTATGGGTTTTATTTTTAAATCTCACAAATAAATTTATGGGTTTTATTTTTTAACTCCTATATTTTCACTCAAGAAACAAAAAAGGTCAATAATATATCTGTTGTTTTCTTGACTTTCTGGATGTTAGTGAGTCTCAGTGGCCTTTTATAACCATTTTTAAAAGCAATTCTGCACTTGTTATTCACATTAATGAACACTGGGCTGGGGTAGTAGCACAGGGAGAGAAAGGCAGCTTAACTGGAGTATGGGTGTGAGCTGATACTCAAAAAAGGATGGAAAAGCAAACGCAGATACACATACCATACAAAAGTAGATACTATGATAAGTGAGAGATCAGAGAGATGATACATAGACAGACACCATTCACCTGATCAGATGCCCTACAAGGTATCAAACATATGAATATGTAAAATTAGATTTATTGAAGCATCATCTTTATGACAATGCTATAAATAACAAACTGGATATCCACAATTCACAAACGTGATTATAGTTATGTCATACTATACAAACCAAGTAGTCATAAAAACAAATGACTACAGTATTAATGGGATCCCTTTTGACATGATTTACTAAACTAAGGAAGAGCTTCTTTGGGTGGTTTCTAAATCTCAAATGGCTTCTCAGAAAATCAGAAATCCATTTTTCTTTGACATAATTTTACCAAGAACTTTTTCATCTCCTTGTTTCTCAGGCTGTAGATAAGTGGATTCAGCAGAGGAGTGAGCAGAGAGTAAGCCAATGACATCAGTTTCTTGGTGTCTGGGGAGTTCTTGGATTTGGGCTGTAGATAAGTCATGCATGCTGTGCCATAGAAGAGGGTGACAGAGGTGAGATGAGAGGCACATGTGGAAAAGGCCTTCTGCCTCCCTGTAGTGGATGGCATCCTCAGGATGGCAAAGAGAATTCAAGTATAAGACAAGAGTATCAACAGAAAGGGGACCATGATAATCAAAATGGTGCCTGTGAAGGCATAAACTTCAAACAGGAAGGTATCTGCACAGGCAAGCTCCAGCACTGCTTGGGTTTCACATGATATATGATTAATTTTACTAGGACCACAAAAAGGGAAGCTAAATACCCATGTAGCCTGCATAGTAGCACCCATGTTGCCCAAGATCCATGAGCAAACCACCAATTTCACAAAGATCCTTTTGCTCATAATCACTGGGTAGGTCAGAGGGTGGCAGATTGTAGCAAATCAGTCATAAATCATTGCACCCAGAAGACACTCAGTCCCTCCAAAGAGAAGAATAAAATACATCTGTGCAAATCAGCCCCAAAAGGAAATGGTCACTTTCTCAGTGGTCAGGACCACCAGCATTTCAGACATAATAGCTGAGCTGAAGCTTGCTTCCACCACAGACAAGTTCTGCAGGAACAGGTACATGGGGATGTGCAGGCTGTGGTCCAGAAAGATGATGGTGACAATGGTTGCATTTCCTATCAGAGTCACCAGATAAATAACCAAGAAAGCTCCAAACATGTGTACTTGGAGCTCAGGGAGGTGAGAAAAGCCCAAGAGGATGAACTCAACCACAGAGCTGTCATTCCGTCCCGTCATTGCAGGAGTAGAGTCCTATATTTTCTCAGGGACATAGTGTACAACAAATGAACTTGCAGTCAAATAGTCCCAGCCTGCATTAACCCCAGCACAGAGCATGAAAGGGGGAGAGCAACATCACAATTAGCAACTTGAAGGAAGTCTAACCACTTGCATTAATGAGCCCTTGAAATAAAAATGGAGGAACGGAGGCTTCTTGCAAAGAAATCTGACCTGACACATAAAATGCTGTGCATTTTCTATCCAAGTTGTATATTGTGTGGTTCGAAATTTAGACACAGCTTCAAAGTTAATAGAAATGTTTTCTAAAGACTATTCTCTCTATCATCTTACAGCATCACTTGCTTTATGTAACATTAGATAAACATAAAAGTTAAGATCATAAAAACAAAGTACATAAGTAAATATTTATGAACCCAACTCAACAATTTTCACAATAATGTAATAATTCAGTTGTGAGTAAAAATGAAAATTTTAGATACATTTTTACTACTTAATGTTTTTATTGATGTGTGTGTGTGTGTGTGTGTGTGTGTGCATACTATTCTTAAATACAATCTTCTCAGTCTTTCTGTTATTTGGACCAATGTTACATATATTTTACTATTCACTGCATTTGACTAGTTGAATTGGATATAGCTGTTAAAGGTAACAACATTGTTTATGAACACAGAGGAGGTTGTATTTTAAATGTGCTTGTGGTGGGTGATACCTAAAGTTTGTGTGAATTGGCTATAATCATACTAAATTCTTCCCAGACTAGAACATGCCACTTCTATTGGAATTTACCCCGCCATGACTCTCTGAGGGGAAAATAAGTGCCTGTCCGTGTGACCATGATGGCTTAAGAAAAAGCCCACATGGAGGCCATCACAGGGCTGTGATTTGAGTTTCCACTCTTCCCTCTGTTCTTTCTCTTCACTTTCTCACTCCATTTCTATTCCAAAAGTTTATGAAATCATTGATTACCCAACAAATTATCATTAGCAACCAATTATTTTCTAGTCTCTGTATTGTTCCAGAGACTAAAAGAAACAGCATCTACATGAGACAGGCATGGCTCTTTAACAGATGCTACCCCAACATACTTCAGAACACTAATTCTGACTCTCACCCTGTCTTTTATTATTACAAAATATATTTCCATACACAAAAATATAACACATTATAAAAACATAGCTATGAAAAGCAAAGTTTTTGTTTACTTCTTGGAGATATTCACAATGCGTACAATAGTCCTTGGTCCATACGACATATTAACACACTATTCCTAACACAGTAGAAGCACTATGGCTCACAACAACCTAAAGGTCACTCCCAAACAAGCATTAAAAGTTTGGAATATCTCAACACAAAGAAATGAACACCTCAAGTAATAGAAGTGCTAATTGTTTTGATCTGACCATTGTACTCTCGAAAACTAAGTTGAAATGTGCTGCTATAGTTCATAAGTACATATTATTAAAGAGAGTGAATATACATAGAGAAGCAAGATATGCAGACACATGTGTATTGGTTTAAAACATAAAAATGTGAAAAGCATACTACCATAACTGATAACAAATAGTCGAGCAATTATTCTATCAATAATTTACAGATGCTAATGTCTTAGAAAACTCAGACAAACAGTGCCACTGTGGGCACTTTATTCATTAGCCTTCAGCCTCCAGCTGAAAACAGTAAGCACTGGACTCAATGTCCAAGTATTCTAGTCAGAAACTCTAGGCTATGATTAGTGCACTAAAGTATTGATCCTTAAAATGATGTTTGTTCTTCCCTCTGAATAAAAACAAGTGAAACTGTCAAACACAAACCTAACGAGCCAGATGATTTGGCTGTGTGTCACGATCCCTGAGCACTGATCCAGCAGAAGGTCTCCAGCAGAAGATTCCTTGCAGAAGGTCAGTGAGGAGAAAGTTAAAGAAAAAAGCTAGGGACAAGCACACAACTCGAGCAGAGCCTACACTTTCTTACCTAGTCATTCTATCAGTAATGTCCATGCCCCAAAGCTGCCTATTTGTAAATGTGGCTTAGGGCACTGAATTTGGAAAATTACAGACACTCATGTGCTTCAGTGGTCTCTCTGAACAGAACTTGAAATCACTGTGTGTATATTTCTCAATTTTGTGAGAACTAAACAGTCTTGAATTTTGACTCTGGGTGACAGAGCTCAGGGGAAGAAACTAGGAGCATCACTCCTCCATGCCACTACTGGGGCTTAACCTCTCTTACACAAGAGACTTCCCTATAAGATCTCCCTATAGAAATTAAAACAGCAAGAGTGAACGTTGTAAAGAGGGTAGCAGGAGAAATGGGATGAGAATGTAATGTCAAAGATTTCATTAGACAGTACACAGTCTGTGTGATGATGGGAAACAAGTACAAAGCAAATAGATCTGCCAAGTTTGTTCTCAGAACTCAATCCAAGCATCCCTCCTAAATCACTCACTTTAATGGAATAACATACCCAGGCATGCAGCAGAAGCATGTCTCAGAGATGGGATGTACCGCCTGCCATACATGACCTTTCATTTCCTTCCCCAACGTAGCTCACTAGGGCTATCTCCTACCTGTATAATCTCTGTCTGCATTTCATAGACAGTATTTGCTCAGTATAAGCAATTTGTGAGAAATCACCAAAATTTAGAATGATTGGTACCCTTTCTATGTAAATATTAGGCTTCAGTGAAAAGATGCATATGGTGGATGCATGCACTTGTGGATAAAAGAAAAACAGCAACAGTTATCAATGCCAACATAACATTCATTTAGCAGTAGTTTTGTCATATGCTACATGTGATAGTCTAAGTGGCTTTTTACTGTTAGAGCATGGACACGCACATGTAGACCATACACAGAGCTTATCTGAGGTCTAGTCTCCCTGCTACTCTGTCTGGGACAGAGAGTTAATGAGCACTCTGCAATGTAAGTTGGAATCTCTTGGTGCATGGTGCCTGCCTCCTCAATGCTTTATGTCATGTAAGCTAGATTGAACTAAATCACATGATGTGAAACCTCCCACCATCCCTAAAACATAAGGCAAATTTTTCCTTTGTTCTAAAATTTAGACTAGACTGGGGTGCAGGGGCAGGGGTGAATTGCTTGGGCAAGTGTTTTGAAAGTTTCTTTCTAAAGACACTCATCAGGCCTCTTCCTGTTTTTATTTATTTATCTATTTATCGACCTATGTTCTCTCTTCTCTCTGTAATATAGTTATCTACACTCTATCATCTACCTATCATCTATCATCTAGCTATAGCTATAGTTTATCTATCTACAATCTATTGATAATCTATTCATCTATAATCTATCATCTATAATCTATCATCTACCTATAATCTATCATTTAGCTATCTATACCTCTTTTTCTACTCTCTTTTTAATTATCTTTAAAGTTTTTTTAAAGTCCAATCGTTATCCCCTTCCTTTTCTGCCCTCTGTCTGTTCCACACAACCAAACCTCCCCACTCCCTGGGGCCTCAAGTTTCTCCAGGGTTAGGTGCATCTTCTCTCACTGAGGCCAGACCAGGCAATCCTCTGCTGTATGTGTGTCTGGGGCCTCATAACAACTACTGTATGCTGCTTGATTGGTGGCTCAGTGTCTGAGAGATATCAGGGTACAGGTTAGTTAAGACTGCTGGCCATCCTGTGGGGTCACCCTCCTCCTCAATTTCTTTCATGCTTTCTCTACTTCAACCACAGGGGTTTCTGATATCAGTCTATTAGTTGGGTGTAAGTATCTGTCTGTCTCAGCTGAGGGTTGGACATCTCAGTGGGCAGCCATGCTAGGCTCCTGTCTGTAAGCACACCATAGCATTAGTAATTGTGTCAGGTCTTGGAGCCTCTCCTTGAGCTGGATCCCAATTTGGGCTGCTCACTGAACCACCTTTCCCTCAGTCTCTTATCCACTTTTGCCCTGTAGTTCTTTTAAACAGGAAGAATTCTGGGTCAAAGTTTTGACTGTGGTATGGCAACCCCCTCTCCATTTGATGCCCTGTCTTTCTACTGGAGGTAGGCTCTGCAAGTTCCCCTCCCCATTTCATCTAATGTCCCATTTGAGTCCTGAGAGTCTCTTACCTCCCAGGTCTCTGAGACATTCTATGGGGTGCCCCTTACCTCCTACCTCCGGAGGTTGCCTGTTTCCATTCTTTCTGCTGGTGCTCAGGGCTTTACTCCTGTCCCCCACCCCACCCAATACCCATGAGCATGGCCCAGAATATAGTCTGGCTTAGTGTGGGCCATAGTACCACCATGGCTGAAGTTGACATAGTAATGCAGGACCTAAAGCAGGCCATGGCCAAGCTGGATGGCCTGGTCTAATGCTAGCAGCCACTCTCCCTCAGGGGCCAGCTGGACTTTGACCACTAAAACCATAGGAAAACCCTTGAGAAAGTCCCTGACCCCTAAACTGTACCTTCTCAAGAGCTGCACTGAATCAGCAGTCTTACTCTTGGGTGCAAAATGAAGAGAGGGTGCCCATTTCATAGAATTCCACTCCAGTCCCATCCTTACAGGTTCAGGACACCAGTGTCACCAAAGGCTATGTGGGAATTGGAATGTTCCAAGTATCCAGCAGCTTGTCAGGAACACCTGGCCCTGGAGTCACATTGGTCAGAAGAAAAAATCCAAGTCTTTGTCCATTGTGACTTAGTAGCTATTGTGAAAATAGAAAATCTGATATCATCTCCACCATGGCCTCCCATGTACACCTACAGACACACACATACACCTCCTCCAATGCAACCCTGCCTCTCTCCCCTGGCCTCAGCCTGCCTACCTGGTCTAATGATCCCCATACAAGACCTCATGCCCCATTCCTGGAAAACACAGCTCGCCCTGTCATGTGTTTTTCCCTCCCTTCTACTCAAAGATCCAACTCCAGCATGGCTGACTAGAGACTGATGGCTGATCAAAATCGGAAGTCTGATCATTTCTCACTCCGATTCAATTTTAATTTTATTTGCAAAGGTTTCTGTCATCTTGAGGATGTGTGGCACACATTGCACCAATAGTTACATAGGAATATCTTCTTCAAGAATGTTTTTAGCCTGTGGTTCTATGGTCCAAAGGATAATGCAACATGTGGAAACAGTTGTCAAAAATTAAATGAACTAATAAAATATGTCTGCGCCTGAAAAAAAAAAACAGCAAAATTTTAAAAGGCACTTTAAAACTTTAAAAACAAACAATTGCACCTGAGACACATACCACAAGAGGGAGCCCACCCCTGATACTGCCAGGGGGGCCAGGACCCAGAGGCTGGTCAGCTCAGAAACCTAGCATAGAACAAAACACATCTGACAAGAAAGTCAATGAAATAATGCCTAATGATATTCTGCTACACTCATAGGTTGGTGCCTAGCCCAATTGTCATCGGAGAGGCTTCATCCAGCAATTGATGGAAACAGAAACAGAGACCCAGAGCAAATACTAGGCAGAACTTGAGGAATCCTGTGGAAGACAGGGAGGAAGAAAGACTGTAGGAGCCAGAGGGGTCAAAGACGCCACAAGAAAATCCACAGAATCATGTAACACAGAGGGTTCACAGAGGCAGAACTGACAACCAGTGAGCCTGCATATGACTGGTCTAGGCTCTCTGCACATATGTAACAGTTGCATAGCTTGATCTTCTTGTAGGACTCCTAACAGTGGGAGTGAGGGCTGTCTCTAATTCGTTTGCCAGCTTTTGAGACTCTTTTACTCCTACTGGGTTGCCTTGTTGAACCTTAATACAAGGGAGGTACCTTTTCATACTCCATCTTGATATGCCATCTTTGGTTGATATCCGTGGGAGACCTGCTCTTTTCTGAATAAGAACAGAGAAGGGCTGGGTGTAGGGCAGAGGGGAGGTGGGAGGTATGACTGGGAAGAGAGGAAGGAAAGAAAACTGTGGTCGAGATGCAAGTAACAACAACAGCAACAACAATATTAATAATAATAATAATA
>JADRCG010009890.1:0-12928 GCA_019844195.1 Rhabdomys dilectus | reverse complement strand
CTTCATTTTAGGACCTTTTCTATTGTGTGAGATTTTTCTCTCCTTGAGGTGGTTTCACTCTCAATGATGGAAAATATTAGGCCCAGGTAAACCATTCTCCTGATCAGTGGATAGTTACTGGCCTGAGCTCAGGCACAACTTCATCATGTGATGACCTGAGGATCTGCCCTGACTCTCACTTCTAGTTATTAATTTATTCTCAGGATGATTTTAAGGATAATATTAATACCTTCTATTCTCACTGAAAAAGGAAATATATTTTCTGCTACTCTAAGCTCTCTATTGAGTCTTAAAATTCTCCTGAATTCACAGGCTAAATTTGGCCCCAAACCCACAAAGAATGACTCTAAGTTGATTCTTATTAATGTTTTAATAAAAAAACTTTTATAAGTCTCACCAGCAATACAATGGAACGAATTCTTTGAATGCTTTTCCTCAACTTTGCTCCCAACCACTTTATTCCTCTGCTCTCTGCTTTCTTCTCTTCCCCTTCACTATCTTGCTCCATTCATGACCTGATCCCAAGGTAGCCACACCACCTGGTTGCAGCACCAGCATTAATAGCACATGCAGCATGATATGCTAGAAGGTCCTGTTATGCCTCCTGCACTTTCACACTCCCACGGTGACTGACAGCAGCTCCTACCCACAATGCCAATCCTTACTGTGCATGCCTCACACTTTGCAGCTTCTATTTGTTTTTATATATTTGTCTCTGCCACACATCTGCCATTCCATTCTAAGATACACAACACTTCTGCTATTCTATTCTAACGTAAGTTATGGCATATGGCTATCCTCCACAGGTAAAAATATCTCTTTAGCTACTTGATAACCATGGACCATCATATGGCTGGCTGGAGCCACAGCACCATCTTGGATTGAGGCAGTATCAAAACTATCTAACATCATTGTTATGGGCACTTTTCAGCTTAATGTCTCTCCACTTTAGGACAACCTGACATAAGGTCTCAAAAGAAACTTCAATTATCATAAGGATTTCATTTGATTTCCTACCTTTGTAAATAATGATTTTATAGCATTTAAAGATTTAAGATAAAGTAGAAGCGTTAAAGGTCTTTGTTTTGAAGATATGTTTATCCTTGTTTTTGCTACTGTCATTTCTGCTATCAAATTATAATATACTCTCTTTGCTATATACATTCTAAAACATATGATTAAAAATGAACACGGATTGTTTAACTCGGTCATTTTTATATATACTGGCATTCAATCTTGTTATAAATCTGCTAAATTAAGCTTATTATGACAGAGACTCCCAAATTTTTACAGTGTATACCCAAAGGCATTTGTCCTAGTCAGGGTTCTATTCTTGCACAAAACATCATGAGCAAGAAACTGGTTTTGTAAAAAAAAAAAAAAAGGTTTTATTCAGCTTATACTTCCAGTTGCTATTCATCAGGGAAGGAAGTCGGAAATGTGATTGGGACAGCATACAATGACAGAAACTGCCTGCAGAAAGCCAGGATGGTGACATCAGAAGCCTGTGGCAGCTCCTCTCAAAGAGAATGTTGTCTGGGACCCTGAGAAGCAGGAGACACATCTCTCCGGAAGACCTATCATCTGAAATAAGGGACTGCTTCAAGTAGGTTTGGATGGAGACACCTCAGTAGCCTGTGGCAACTCTTTGTAAAAAAAAACAGTTGTCCCCATTACCCCCTACCTTAGCCCTGAACAACCACTGTATAGATTTTATTTGTGCATGACTGTTGTTTAGTTGACCTTGGTGTGCATAATTATTATATCTGAGTTTTTTACTTTTTTCTCCTTCTGTTCTGGTGAATTCTGTGAAAGTAGATGGTCCTGGATGTAATGATTCTTAAACAATTAAAAATTGAGGAATGGGGCCCAGCACAGCACAGTCCTAATGGCCTGGTGCATGCTGTGTGTTCTCTTCTTGGAAACAATGCAATAAATGCACAATGGTAGTACCAGATGAATCCTTGACTTGTAAAATAAGCTTGAAATATTAGAAAATGTAATAGAACCAATACTGGGACTCCAAGAAAGAAAAAAAATCTATCAAAGATATGAAATAAGTTCTGCATAACATTTAAGAATGTTTACTATATAAGGAAGTATAGAATACATAAAATCTTATAATAGTAAAACTAAGTCAAAACACTGGGACTCTTAGGAGAGTCATTGTGTGCAATGCATACAAGTAGAAATCTAGTGGAACTATTGAGTTAAGAGTTAATTTGATTCTTTATGGCCACTGCATGGCAGCTATGTCTATGTCATTTATCATTAGAGCTTCACAAAAAAATGACCTCTGAGCCCTGAGCTCTGAAGTATAATAAGTTAAAAATTAAAGTTTAAATGATGATAAGTTTGCAATTATTATTATTTTGGCTACAGCCCTGGGAATAAGTAAGCTTGAAACTTTGGAGAACAATTGTAATTCTTAATTATTTGTGGGATATAGTTATTCTTTTGAATTTGATTTTTCAATGATTATACAACGTCTTTTTTCTACATTCTTTTGGAGTATCAATAAGAGACTGGGGCAAGAAAAAGGTGAGAGAGCCTGAGAAGAACTTGTGAAGAGTGAGTGAAGAGAGAATGTGAAGAAGGAATGAAGAGATAATGTGAAGAGTGAGCAAAGAAAGAATGTGAGATGTATATGGAGAGTGTTGTATGAATGAAAGTGCATGTGGTGTGAGTGTGTGTGTGTGTGTGTGTGTGTGTGTGGTGTATGTGAGATGTATGTGAAAAGTATGTGTGAGAGTTAAAGGGAAACATACAGAGGTGTAGTGGAGTTTGAGAATTCAAGAAAAGTGGAGCACACAGGAGAAAAGCAGAGTGTGCATGGGAAGGTGGAGTGTGTGCATACTCAAGCTACGAGCAAATGAGAAAGAGAAAAAGAAAGCAGAGAGTGAGAGAGAAGAGAGAGAGAAACTTTAAGCCTTGAAAAATTGCCTGTCAGCTTGTACCCAAAAAGTAGTCTGTGCATATTTATTATGTGCCTACTTCCAGTTGAGAACTTCAATCCTGTGTTGAGGCTGGACGCTGGCAGGACTGGAACTCACACAGGGAAGCAACTTTGGGCAGGAAGCCATGAAAGGATGCTTCTTACTGGCTTGCTTCCCATTGCTTGCTATTACTGAATGGCAATTTCAGAAATAACCTTTCATGGGCTCTTTTCATGTTTCTAAGCCTCAAATAATCTCCATGACCATTTTAGTCTTCAGCTTTCAACTACCTCTGAGGTTTCACCTTCACCAATGGCCTCCACTATATTATCACAGTACCAAATACCAACTTCTACCTACCCCTATAAGTTACAAAATCAGTACCACTTGGTTGACTATTATATATTACGAAGTCTGACTGCCAACATGAATTAAAACCACGGCTGCGTCTGTGACATAGTTTCTCTGTGATCTCATGAAATACTTCGCAGAGTATTCCACCTTAATGATGCTGGTCTCTTCTTAATAACTGATAATTTATAGGCTCCAGCTAACAAGCATCAATCATCCCAGTAATGCAAAGGATTCTCTTTAATAGTTCTGATATCTTGTTAATATAAGATGATACTTTAGTCCATCTAACAAAAACCACATTATCTTCACAATCAAAATAGTAAAATCCCTTGTAAAAGTATTTAATCTTCCCTCAGAAACTTCACAAACTAGGCTTCCATCATTTTCACTATTCTCAACATTTTCTTCTAAAATTCTACAGAGCAAGTCACAGAGCTCTTAACTCCCAATAGCTATTTTAGCCCAAAGTTTTAAAGTCCTTCCACAGTCCTTACTAAAAAATGTCCTTTTGTCACAGGAATACCCCACTAAGAGAACCAACTTGTCTTAGTCAGCGTTTCTATTCCTGCACAAATCATGACCAAGTTGGGGAGGAAAAGTTTACTCAGCTAATATTTTTATTGCTGTTTATCACTAAAGGAAGACAAGACTGGATTTCACACACACTAAAAACTTGGATGCAGGAACTGATACAGAAGCCATGAATGAATGTTGCTTAGTGGCTTGATTCAGCTTGTTTGTTCAGCTTGTTTTTTTATAGAATCCAGGATTACCAGCCCATAGATAATAAAACCCACAATGAGCCTTCTCACACTTGATCACTACTTGAGAAAATGTCTTATGGCTGGATCTCATGGAAGCATTTTCTCAAGTTTGTCTCCTTTCTCTGTGATGACTCCAGTTTGTGTCAAGTTGACACACAAAACGAGTCAGTATAGTATCTAAGAAGACATGAACACAATAACAAGGCTTTCAGGATTGTGATATGATAACCACTGAGAAACAATGTTTCATTACCTTGCCCAGTGTCAGGGCTTGGCCTTAATTTTGGACAGAGGACACTCAAAGATTTACATATCTCATATTGCCTATTACAGTGTGAGTCATTTCTCCCATGTTCCTACTCCACAGGAAAAAGCTGCTCTTCTTCTGAACCCTGATGGCCAGACTGACTTTGCCCAATTTGTGATGGAGACCATAAGAATCTAGAAACATTTTAGCTAATGGATTACAGACCAACCTTTGTCCTTTTATGTAATATGACATCAAGATTATAATTTATTCTTCACAGATTTCTAAGTACATTACAGCTAAGGTAACTTCAGTGTGACAGCTAGAAAACAGACATCTACTTCCTTAGCCCAAGGTAATCAACCACATCATTAGGTCATTATTCAATTTTTTGACCAGCTAAGACTAACAAATCTCTTATCTAAAAATCAGGCAGATTTACTTACTTACTGGCTTCCTGATAAAGGATACACAAGTTCAGGTATAACATTTCACAAATGTAACTTTCTCTTACTTCCTTATTTAAACTCAGTGTTCAAGGAGAAAATGCTTCATATTACTTTCCCTTGCTATGCCATTGTTAAATAGAGACTTCAAATGTAACAATAACCAATGGAGCTCTGATAAATTATCCAATTCCTACCAAGACATTCTACCATACCATCTAACTTTTACAATCAAAAGTTCGAATTTTAACTTTCCATTTTTATCTTCTTTCTATAGACATAAATAGTATCTCATGCAAAATCTATAAAGTTAGCTATCATAGTTACAAATATGTTTCCTTTGGATACATTTTACTATAGACTTAAAATATTTCTCATACTAAATTTATAAGGTCTGGTATCATAGATAAAATATAAATTAGTTGGTTGCATTTTAACATTTGACTTAAGGTTTTCACATACTAAATTAATTATCAGGCATCATATAAATAATGTCATCAAATTGAGTTCCTTTTAAATGTCTTCTAAATGTAAATATATATATATATATATTTCTTGCTCCTTCTGCTCCATGAAATAATTTGTCTTCACTAAACTTACTTAAACCCACTAAGACCTATCTCTATCTCTTAGGGACCAAATAGACTTCCTCCCAAAAATTATACCTGTCAATAAATAGCCAAAGTTTCTACATGTTACCTCTTCCAGATGGTGGTGTTTACCCACTTGTTCCCTGAGACTGGGGCTCCCCTTATGCCAACCACAAAGACTTAAGATTTGCAAATTTACACATAATCAAAATATTTTCTCCCAATTGTGCATAACATAATACTCTACATCACATAAATATTTCAGCATCTTATCAAGGCCTTTTGATTACTCAAAATCTATATTCCAGACAGCTACAGAGAAGCAACTCACAAAAGTTACAGCCTGCTCTCAGAGACAGAGATTCTTCTACTGGACATGATCCTACTATTCACAGATGATTATATAGATGCTGGACAGAAAGAAAACAGCCAATACTGCTAAGACTGCACCAACATACCCATCTTCTTATGTTTCTCAGAGACATGTGGCACCAAAATCAGCAAGATAAATGTCACTATGACCCTATTCCACTGTCACCATCACCTCATTCTAATTTCTAATTTATTGAAGAACATTAGCTTTCTTTTCATGCTCGGCTCAACAGTTACCTAGCAATAACCAGGTAGAAAACCCTGGCTTGCTATATAGAAAGGGCTCTGACTGCTCCTCTCTCCCTACACTGTTCCCTATCTCTCTCTGACCTGCTTCTCTACCTGATTATTTTCTCGTAACCTCCACTTTTTCCTCCCTTCTTTCACTCCATGTGTCCATGGCCAGGCTTCTGTTTTGTCTCTATCTTCTGTCTTTCTGTATTTCTCTGTCTCTCTGTCTCTCTGTCTCACTCTCTCTCTCTCTTTTTCTCTCTGTGTGTGTTTCTCTCTGTGTGTGTGTGTTTTTCTGCCTATACTCTCCTCCCTTTCTTGTGTTGTTAAGTAAAGTATTTCCTATAACTTTCCAGCTGTACACTGTGGGAAAGATTGCCTCAGCATGGGCTCACAAAGGCATCCCTCCCACCTCATCATACAATGCTTTATCAAACATATCTTGGCATATTTATAAAATACAACAATTCTGGCTGTACAGGAAGTGAAAGTCTAGAGATGATAAAGCATTTTTGGAACAATTTGTAAAGCTGGAATACCTAAGACTGTCTGATTTAAGGCAGTTTGAAATGGAAAGGCTCAGGCTAGTAATTAGTGGTAGGTGCCATTTTGGAAATTCAATTAATAGCATTTGGTATATTATTGAATAATTTTGATAATTATTTCCAAAAGTATAGGAAAAGACACTGCATGTTCACTATTATAAGAAACACTGAAATCAGTAGAGTAAGGAGTTGTAAAACCCAGGGTCCCATGAGAGACAAAACTGAGTGTCATGCAATGAAATTGATCCCTAAGTGATAAAGGTTTTATTCCAACTTGTGTCTTTAATTTTTTCCTTCTACCTTGCCAGCAAGGTTAACATAGTAGGAGTATACTTCATTGACAGCAAGGCAAATGACCTTCAGGTGTCACACAGAGATGGGTGTTCTATATCACTTTGCATGGTGGTTGAAATTATTCTGACAGCTTCAGTGGCTGCTAAGGAATTGACCTCAGATGGCTTAGTACTCATTTACATCAATTTCAGCAAATATTTACTCAGATAACAGACACCTTCTAGGAATTGAGTTTGGCTCTATGTTTACTCCAAAATCAGTTCCTTAATCTGATTTCAGTTATCCTACAAAATTGAAGGGCTCTCAACCTGCTAATTGCTGAAAGGGAAGGCACTTGTTAAATTTGAGTTGGCACCCAAATAAAGATTTTTCTATGGCTCATAAGTTTCCTGAAATTAATACATTATTATATGCTGACGAAGAAAAAGACAATAATTATTCAACAGGCAGTCACTTGCTATGTCCAGACATTAAAGATACACTGGAGGTGATGTGGGACCAAGACTAGAACAAATATCTCACAGCTTGAAACAAGACTAAAATCAGAAAACATACCTTATAGAATGGGAGTTCTTCTTATAGAATAAATTCTTTGCTTGGTAATAAATTATAGCTAAAAATTAGTCTTTTGTTCCTTTTCAAGTCCCTGCTAATTATAGTCTCTATTTGAAATCAATTGTAAGTTTCTCATCTTATACAATCTCCTTGTAAACCCCATTTACTTGATGCCAATCCTTGCCTTTGTCTCTCTCCTTCACTTTGTATCATTTTAAAAATGTATCACCAATACACTAACCGCATCTTCATTATCTTCCTTATTTCTTTTTCTATAAAAAGAACTTCAAATAGCGAGTGAATACTGCTCAACACCCCGAATTAAGGGAGACAGCTGACTGTCCTGAAATGCATACAAAAACAGCTTGGTTTAACTTGGAAAACCATAGACTCAGTAATTTTTCCCCACAAATCCTAGGATTAGCCATGATGAAGCAGAGTATGTGCTTTTGATGTTACGGAACTTAGAGTTTAAGATTACATGTGTGTGTTGAACAATCACCACCACATTTCTTACAAAGGAACATAAAGGAAGCATTAACTTATATCAAGTTGCCCAATACTACTACCAAAATTTGAGGAGGAGTCTCAAAGATTGATATAAAATAGGCTTCCCAATGTCTGGATTAAGAGGCCAGAGTAAGTTCCAGGACAATCACGGCTTCACAGGGAAACTTTCTTTCAAAAAGGGGTTGGGGAATCACACAATGAATGGTAAGATTCTTTCAGATTGTTGACTGGTCTCTACTATATTATGTAGAAGTGTAACAAATGTTTGCTCAAAAGATCTGAACATTATTAATATCACTCACCCTCACAGACAAGCCCTCAACTTATCTGCAAAGACATGTCCCATAGTCATTTGGGCCCTTCTTTTATTCCAGGTATCCCAAACTGTAAAGGCCACCATGGGAGAATTCTTGTGGTAATATGTCATTCCTTGGATCAGGATAATGGTACTCACTGCTGCAATATAAGCACCTGATCCAGGAGAGATTGTCTATATAGGCTGAGTTTGCTTGGACTTGGAAAAGAAAAAGATATTTGGAGTTGCCACTTATATTGAAGCTGGGCTGTTTTCTTCCACAGTTGCAAAAACAGGTTGCTCAAGGGTCAAAGTTAGAGAGATGCCAAAGTGATATCCAGAGTCTACACAGAAAAAACAGTCAGGCAGTCTATTATTTTTAGTGGCATATATCTGGAATTTCTTGTCTTGTTCCTGTTGACAAGAAGGTTAGAAGAATAAGGATAGCCCCAGCTTTAGTGTGAGAAAGAAAGCAAAACTCAGTAGTGAGGTGTAGGTAACAGATCTTAACATTTAGAGGTTCTACAGACTAGGAGGTGTGCCTATCAGATAAGGGTTCAGGAACCCATTTGAATTGTCGTACCTTATCACTTACTATTTTTTAAAACAGGATAGAAATACTTGTCCCAAGAAATTCCTCTTCTCAGTTTGGCATTAGGCGAAAGCTGATACATGTGAAACTTAAACAACTGTCTCAATAAATGAATCTAAGTAATTCCATTCATTACTTCTTTACATTTTATCTGAAATTTTGTTACACAGGAAATATGAATGCCATAGCACTTAAAAGACACAGTGATTTTAGAATTGAATGCAGGGACCTTATCTGATTTTATGGACCTAGAAAGGCTAAATTTGTATAAGATATTCTTGTGGTGCAAACAAACTACTTATGTGGTCTAAACTGTAACAGCGAAATATTTCTACCAATCCTAAGAAAGTGTATACCATAGTAAGAAGATATTACTGTACTAGTTATTTGGATAAGTAGAGACATGTGTAAATATCTCTCAGTTTTTCCCAGAAAAACTACCCTATAAATGGTGTTATTTAGATTAATTAGGTATCATAAGCCCCATGTGGGAAGGCTGGAGTGCAGATGGATAATATCTGAATGATACCCTTTGGAGGACAAAAAGGATGAGTGGAATAAGTAGAGTTGAAAAAAAAAACCAGAAGAATAAGTTGTGCCACAACACGACAATATATGTGCCTAGCTGTCAAGAAGGATTTTCCATGTCAGTTAGGGAGATTCTACCTAATCTGTACAAGAAACCAGCCCTGAGGACTCAGGACTGCTCCTAGTATAGTTAAGCTGTAATGGAGCAGAAATAGAAATTTGTGGGTTTCTCTAGATAACAGTTTCATGCACTTCTAGGCAGGAGTGTGAGATGGTAGTAGTTTTTGGAAGGATAGTTAATTTGAGCCTTAAATGGCACCTGTTTGGCAAGATAAGTAGCTTCAAGTATCTTTATGATTTTAGGATCATTGGTAAAAGATGAGCATTAGGGAAAATGATAACTTCTCTCCTGACATATACAAACACCATGCTATAGGATATGAATCTAGAAATATTGGCTTGCCTCATTAGTTGCTTTCCAACAAAAAACATTTTTTAAAGTTCTATCATTAGACACCAGCAGTGACTTATTGCCTCCTATTTAGGAAAATCCAAGTCTTAATGTATCTTTAAGATTACAAGCGCATTGACAGTCAATGTGGCATACAGATATTTTATCTATAAACCAAGTATTGTCAGGATGTCACAGTAAAAGAAAATTGTGAATTTCATTAGAAGAGAGTTAAAGTGCTTCCAAGAAACAATGTTGAGGGTAGTTGTTAGCATCAGGTCCATCTGTGGACATCCAGAATCTATTTGCAGCCAGCTACTGAACACTGAAATGATATCATCACTAGGCAACAGCACTGCTCCTGATTCTGTTGCCATGGCCACCCTTTGTACATCCCTCTGTGAATGCATCTCCTAAGTCACAGCCCAAATAAAAGATGCAAACTGTGATCCATAAACCCACAGCTCTTTCTCTTCTTCACATATCTCCTCCCCTCAATCACCACGAGAGGCTCATGTTTTAATAAACCCTCCCACATGAGACCTGTGCTGGCTTGGTATGATTTGTCCAGGAAGGCACTGTTTATTCTGGCATAGTAGCTTTTTGAAGAGGAGTAATGGACTTGAGTAGAGGGCAGAAACAAATTGAGATGTTAGGGTTTTCTAGGAAGGTAATATGAAGAACATGAAGCTTAGAATGAGAACAGAATGGAGAAACTGCTCTGTAATAGGAATTTCTTGAGCCAATATAATGAGAAAAAAATAGAAAGATAAAAAAATAAGCTTAGAACCTTCCTGGGATAGTAGGCAGGCTGCAGTTAGTACTTGTAAGCAAAGAATATATCCTGTAAATGTTGTATCCTGGAGTATAGAAAGATAGTTAACGGGTACGAGGGTGTGTCTTCTCAATTGACCCAACAACTCTAGAGTTGTTCTCTATTTTCCAGTAGTGTATAGAGTAAAAGATTGTGAATGTCAGGAAGATAAAGAGCAGTGCATCTCAAAGTGAGAAAAAACACATTTAATACGTTAAGAGGGAAGGTGTGTAGGTTCAGTTAGAGGTGCTGTTTAAAAACATTATAAAACCTACAAAATATTGCACATGGTTAAAACTCATAACTTGTTGTTAGTTACTATAAATCTGTGTTAGTTAATCTTAAACCATGTGACATGACTTCATTCTGGGATATTAAAAACAGATGACATGGGCTGACCAAGGAAATGGGTTACTAAAGATTCTTTTAATTTGGTATATGTTGATTTAGAGACATTAAATTCTTTGTACTGTTAGTACATGATTTACTGTATATATGAGCTAAACATTTGTATTAACTAAATCATCTGTGAAACTATAGTAATATTTCATATAAGAATCAGAAAAGTTTTGAGATGCCTTGTTGACTACGATTATAGATTACAAAGTATCGTTGTAATACTAGACCTTCAGATCAGAAACTTTTTTTAAGGCTTAAACATAAAAAAGAATGTAACTTAAAATCTTAATAAACAAAAGCTACTATAATTTGATTTTGTTGGGTCAAAATTCCCACGTAATCAGATATCAGGCAAAACAGATCAAAGATTCTTGTCTGTAAAAAGGTAACATAGGGGAACCAATACAAAGGCAATGTCAGGCAGTCAACTCTTCATTCTTCTTGCATAATTATGTCTTTAAAATTCTTCAAAATAAAAAAAATAAAATGTTGTAATCACTGTTGTAAAAAATATAAATAAATCCCGTGGCCCATTGGAAACATTTTTTTTCCTTCTTTGAGCCCAAACAAAGACAAATTATCCTTAGTGGTGCAATGAAAATTCAAGCTGCACTCCACTGCAATTGTTCTCCATGTCACTTGCTATGTTGCTCCTTCTCAGGTCCTATACACTCTTGAAGTTTGTATGCAGCATAAAACATATAGAAAACAAATTGAAATAGATATTTGAGCACAGAAGGAATAGGAAATAGAGTTTCTGTTATATGCATTGAGAATATTTGTAATGGATGAATGTAGAATAGAGATAGATATTTTTGGGGGTCTGCAACGCTGTTTGTATGATGCCAATATATCAGTCAATGATCATATATTTATGTACATACAATCAGAACTAGATGAACTTGAATGTTTTAAAAGAAAAAAATAGCTGATTTATAGATTGACAAAGAGGTTTGTAGATAGAATAATAGATGGATGGATAGATAGATAGATAGATAGATAGATAGATAGATAGGTGAGATAAGAGACACACAGAGAGAGAGAGAGAACACACACACACACACAGAGAGAGAGAGAGAGAGATAGATAGATAGATAGAGAGAGAGAGAGAGAGAGAGAGAGAGAGAGAGAGAGATATCTAAATGGATGAAGCTATTATGTTGTGATTCCACAGGCAAGTAGCATACTACTTGATTATGGGGAAATCTAAATTCCACCAATATAAGACATAGAAGAAGAAAATGAGAAGGAATTGTATAATAACTAACTGTTTGCTTGAGCTTTTTAAGATATAAATCTCTATAATATTCAACAGATCAAATTCTTTCTTTCATTCCAGGTAAAATTACAGAAGGAGGTATCAACCATTTACAAAGCTATAAAAAAGAAACATCAGAGTTTGTTTCCTGCCCACAATCCCTGACACTCTTAATGTTACCTTGTTTTGCTCATAGAAATAAGCCTAAAATTTCTGTTGAATGAGAGACTCTACCACCAGATGATTGAGACTGATCTATATATACTTATAGTGAAACATTGGACTCAAGACAGGAACCCCTATGTAAGAGTTAGGGGTAGGATCAAAGGAGCAGAAAGGGATTTCAACACCATAATAGAAAAACATTATCAATTAATGCAGACACCTCAGAGATCCCAGAAGCTAAACCACCAACCAAAGTGAATATTTGGTCTCAACCCTGGCCCCCAGCACATATAATGTTGTAGAGGACTTCCTTGTCTCATTGTAGTTTGAGAGTTTGCTCCTAATCATGGAGACATTTAATGCCCCAGGGAAGGGAGATGTTGAGGTGTGGGGGTGAGGTGGAGGAAGTGGGTGGTTGAGAGAGCAATCTCTCAGAGTCTAAGGGGAGCAGGAGTGAGATGTAGGACTCTTGAACCTAGGACTGGGAAGGAGGAAAGCTTTTAGAATTTAAATAAAACAATTTAATTTAAAAAATAAATATTAAGTTGTCCTTGTCATAATTCCTTATTGTTTGTCTTTTGT
>JADRCG010009889.1:964644-980636 GCA_019844195.1 Rhabdomys dilectus | reverse complement strand
TTATATATGGCCAGTACTGGTTTAGGCATAATGCCTCTGTGCACACAGCACTTCTTAGACTAGATAATTCCAATCACTCTGCCATTGGTCCAGCCAGTGGGACATTCAGAAGACTTTATATCTCAAGGAACAATGTCATGAGTATTTTTTCCCATATTGATCTAGAGAATTGTTTAGCTGTATTTAGTGGCCAAGAAAGATTGCATGCTGTGCTTTCAGAGAATGACTTGATAAATATACTTCAATCACATGAGAGACCCTATCAGAAGCTGCAGAGTCTACATCAGAAGCAATGTACAATCTCACCATAGTGCATTCTTACTCTGCTGAATGGCTTAACTAATTCTAAAGGTTGTAAATTAGGTCCTGGGGAGGTTAACTGAGAACTAGTTTTCAAATCCTTCTTTACATGTTCATTGAGTATATATTCTAGTCATCTCCACAAAACATAAGCCATGATTTGTATGCCTCGCATTTCCTGTGTATTCTTTCATAGTTTCTCATACCAATGATTAAGCCTCAGCCACAGAGCTATGCAGTACTAGTTCCTTGGAGTGTGCAGTTTGGGCAAATGTTTATTATCTAGTCCTGGACAAAATAAATAAGAATTACTTCCGAAAACCCTGCATTGCCCCCAGCTTTTTCACATTGCTTAACTGTCCTTGCACCATAGGTGTTTGAGGTATCCAATAGAAATTAACCAGAAAAAATTAAGACATCACATCCCTTATATAAGGGAAGTCTGTTCCAAGATGTTTCAGCTGCTCTTGTATTCCAAGGTCTGGACAGAAGAGTGCTGTGTCTCTTGCTCTGCTCTCCCTGCATACCACAAAGGTAAGTAATCAAAATACCTTTAAAGTATGGCTATGTTATTGAGGCCTAGCTGCAATCTAAATGCAAGGCTGCTCTGAAGGAGCCCACATCATCAGATATTCTTCTAGGGTTCTTTTGTCTGGGCCTTTGGTAGCTGAACAGGATAATAATTACTGGTTAAGAGGAAACTCACAAAACTTTTTCCAAAACACGAATGTCTTTCTTGTCATTTCAGTAGGGATAGTAATATAATCTTTAAAATGTCTTTCTACTTTAAGAATTATCTCTTGATATTGCTTGGTTTTGGTTACTGAGTTGCACATGTTGTCTATATATTTTGGGTATTAATTTCTTTTCAGATGTATGCTTTGCTAAACCTTTCCACCATGTTCCAGCTTGCCCCCTCACCCCAATGCTTATTTCTTCTGCTGTGCAGAAGCTGCCCAGCCCAGTGCAATCTCACAATCCAAATTGCCCACCTGCCTTTTTCCCATCACTGTCCAGACCCAGTTCTGAATTTTCTTCTAGTAGTTTTATGCTTTTACGTCTTATGTCCAGGTGTTTAATTTATTTTAGTTGAGATAAAGTTCCAATTGTACATGAAATAATTGAGCTGTATGATTTAGTACTTACTGTCCAGATTCCCATTCCTTCTTGCATAGAAGTAGATTGAATAAACACTCATCCTTCTTAGACCAATGCTTTGCATAGAATCACAGGAGCCACCAAACACGTGGAACAAGACCTGTCATGAGGGAAGCTGTAACATCAAGACTATCAAGAAGGCCATTAGGACATATCTCTTTCCTTATCAATGTAGAACCTTTCTAACTGCAGGGCCTCTCTCAAATCCTTTTCACATAGCCCGACCCCCATATACACAGACAGACACACAAAAACACATACATACATACATACATACATACATACATATATACATACATACACAGACATGCACACACATCCACAGAGACACACACACACAAGCACACACGCACACACGCATGCACACACACCACAAATACACATGGTTCCTGATGAATAAGGAATAAGAATGTCAATAAGACTTAAGTACAAATTCCTCTCCTTATCAATGTGGATGTTTATAACTGCAGGGCCAGTCTTGGATCCTTTTCTTAACAACACCTTCATACACACACACACACACACACACACACACACTTCCTGATTTTTTTCATTCCCTAGGAAACCCACAGTCATGAGGATGCTCACTCTGCTCAGCACACTTCTCCTGCTGGCTCTCTAGACCCAGGCAGATTCTCCCCAAGGAAGAGCTGAGAAGAATCCAGACCTAGAGCATCTGATCGAGGAGGACAGTGTTATTTCTGTATCCTTTGGAGGGGATAAAGGCACTGCTCTCCAAAATGCAGGTGAGAGACTTCATCATGCTAGTGACATGGAGTAGAGAGAAGTGGTAGAGGTAATCTCTGAATTTGGGTCACCCAGGCGAATTTACCGATTCTTTATTTTCTTTGTTGAACAGCAAGAGCCGAATGTATCAGTTTCTTTCTGCAAGGATTTGTTTGTGAATGCCATAGGTTTAAATAAATAGATACTTAGTGACTAGTTTTTTCTTCTAGATCTAAATGACTAGGTTTGGTCTATTTTACTGTGTCTATTATATTTTAAGAATTGGAGATGTGTGTTTAGATATTTATGTGATGGCAGGAGCACAAAAATGAAAACAAAATTAAGGCAAATGGAGATCAGGCTTTAGTTTTGTGCTTACCATAATAGTTTATTCATATTGATCGTGATTGATCATGCTGCTGACAAAATGATCAATGTGGAAAGTCCATTTCACCCAGCACATGTCTTGCCCAAGATCTCTTCTGCCCTGTCAATTCAGGCACTAAGTACTTCATATGCTCTCTGTATCCCCAGATGTGAAGTCAGGCTTGACCTGCTATTGCAGACTTACAGCCTGTGGTTTTGGAGAACTGCTCTCTGGGGCCTGCCATTACCAAGGCAACATCTTCTGACACTGCTGCAGCTGAGCACTAAGAACAAGAAGAGTGCATTTGTCATATGACTTGAGATCTTGAAGGAGACTGTTATTTGTTCCATGTCGTACCCTTGAGTTTTGTCTTCCTTTATATCCAAGTAAAGGTCTTACACTGAATTCTCTCTGTGTGTGCTTGATTATTGTCTCCAAGCAAGACTCTGAGAGCCAAATAACAGAATGCTAGAAAGCAACTCTTGTCTTGGGTCTGTAGGAGTGTCAAGATTAACATAACACACAGGCTTCTGATGGATAATAAGAAAGGTAAATGCTGTCGTCGGCATCATAATCTCTCATCTCATAACTCTGCTTCATTTAGATCACAATCATTCTCAAATCCATTGGCCATGTGGGAGACAGAAAATATGGTTATCTTCATTTTTACATGGTCATACTAACCTAACTTTTCAAAGAAACCAACCTCCTCATTGTAAATATTAAAAGATCATGTATCTGCCCATAAAGTCCTAAGTATGTGGCAGCTCTACAAACACAACTGTAAGTAGCATTAAGCATCAAAGGCACTAAATAGGAAGTGTGATAGTATATATGCTCTGCCCAGAGAGTGGCAGTATTAGAAGGTGTAGCCATGTTAGAGTAGGTGTGGCCTTGTTGGAGTAGGTATGTCATTGTGGGTGTGGGCTTGAAGACCCTCATCCTAATTGCCTGGAAGTCAATATTCTGCTATCAGCCTTCAGATGAAGCTGTAGAACTCTGAGATTCTCCTCCACCATGTCTGCTTAGGTGTTGCCATGTTCCTGTCTTAATAATAGAATGAACCTCTGATCTTGTGGGTCAGACCCAATTAAATGTTGTCCTTACAAGAGTTGCCTTGGTCATGGTGTCTGTTCACAGAAATAAAAGTCTAACTAAGACAAGAAGCAAAGAAGGAAGTCCCACCCAGATATACTCATCATCCAAAGTATTTGCACATATCTGGGGATGCTGGATTTGATATATAACAGCCTGACTTTAAACACACACACACACACACACACACACACACACGCACGCACACACACACACACACACACACACGCATGCACACACCCCCCATGTGCTCAGGTCTTCAGCTATACCTTAAGGTATCTATGCTCAGTGGTTAAGAGCACTTGATGCTCTTGTAAATGATACAGGATTTGTTCTAGTTCCTACACTGCAGCTTGTACCATTCTGGAACTCCAGTCCATGGGGATTTGGCACTCTATACTGGTATCTATATTCAACAGGCACACACATACATACATTCAAGGGAATCACTTATAAAACCAAAAGAAGTAAATCTTTTTTGTTATAAATATAGAATCAATGTGCCACCTAGTCCCTGAGTGTAGCATTTGACCTAATGCAAGTGCACACACTTGAGCACGTCTGCTGTCAATTCACGAGACGTTATAACTAAAATATCAATTTTACCAATTATTTTGGGATGAGGAGTGTAAGAAAGGCATTACAGCACCTGTATCAAACAAAGAAAATCATAAAATTCCAGAAGACTCTAATCTCACAGAGTAAATAACTGCCTTTCTCCCGAGGCTCTATCAACCCAGAAGTATATAAATATCTGTGTGCAATTTCACAGACAGAGGACTCTGGTCTCTACCTTCTCTTGTGTCCATGAGTAGCTGTCTTTTCTGAGGTAAGACAGCTGATGTTACCAGAGTTTGTAGAGAAACAAAGAAGAGAACAATGGTGCAAAGCAGACCTTGATGGCCATACTTACAAAGGGCATTCCTCTTGAAGGATAGACTGTGCTGGTTCAGCATTCTCTGAACTATCAATGACCACTTCTCTTCTGAACACTGATAGGAAGTACAGAAAGAGAAACCTCAGTAATATAGATCCTTCCCATCAGCACGGTGGCCTTTTGGGCATGCAAATTTTAGTAATTGCTACTGAGACCAACTCTGTGATGATCAGGAAAGACAATAATGGATCTGAAATGTAAGATGTGCTGCTTGACTCATAAATCTAAGTCTACAGAGGTATTCAAAAGGTCGTGTCCCATAAACAATAATATACATGTGTGTGTGTATATTACACACATATATGTATATATTTAGTGTGTGTATGTATGTTTAGTGTGTGTGAAATAATATTCTTTCTTCTTTGCTAACTATTGTACAGAGTTGTAAATACAAACAATTTAACAAATGAATAGTACTTATTAAGATGTAAATATGAGTGGGCACTTAAGACAGTGGGAATCCATACACTGACTGAAAACAGCAGGATGTTCTATAACTTTTGCTGGGTGTGTAATGAGAAATGGGATAAAACATACACAGCACTGTTTATATATGACATTGTAGGGAGCCAACTTTAAGCAGAAAGCGGCCAGAAAGCAGTTATCATCTTTGCAGCCATCTGGAATCATTTACCCTGATAGAGACTTGGTTTTTCAGCAGCCTACAACAGCTGAGCACACTCTAACAAATATCTTGTTTATCCCACATAGCTTGTTTTGCTGTTTAGTGACCCCAGCTGCATAGTGCACGTGGTAAAATGTTTTCACCTGTGTTCTCCTGCGTGTGCTTATAAATACCCAAGATTTCCTTGTACTGGGGTGAATGAGAATCAATAGGAGTAAAGAGGAAAATATATATACCATCAGTAGAGTTAAGAGCAATATGAGTTAAGAGGTCAATATGGGAGAATACAGTTAAGAGGAGTCAATGTGTGCAGTAAACAGACAATAAGAGGGAGACAAGAGATAGGAAACAATAAAGGAGACTTGAGACTTGAATACGGACCCTCTGGCTTGTGACCATTCTTTGAGACTCAGTCCCCGTGGACCCAAGCAGCAGCGCAAGCCAAGCCAGAACAGCAGAATGGTCCACAACAGTTTGGTGACAAGCGTGGAGCAGAACGATCTTCAACATGACATGACACACCTTGAGACTGGGTAACAGCTTATGACCCTCTCTACCTTGTGGATGCTATTTCTTGTAGGTCAGTTCTCATTTTTTGAAAGTGAAAGCATTACAAACTCTCTGACATGTGGAATGCCACATGGACTGAGGGTCCCAAGTGTGAAGAAGCACCTGGAACACTTTATTGGGAAATGTGTTTTAATCACTCTGGCTTCTTCATAAACACCCACTGTAGCTTCACAGTCACAAACTCTGTCTTTTAAACTCAATTCACAAGGAAACATAATTAGGCCATCATTCTTTCTCTACAATGGGCCGGCCCAAAGGTGGGTGTTTGCAAGGATACTTTTCATGAGGATGACTGATAATACCCCAATCATGCAAAAAACTGACTCTTCGGTCAGATTGGTCAAGGACTGGTCAAGGGTCCAGATTTTCTGAGAAGAGCAGACTCCAGCTTCAAAACACAAAAATCCTTTGTTCCATGAGCTTATTAAATGAGACAATGCCTAGCTCTTTTCTTTTCCTCACTGAGAGGTAAATGCTCAAGAAGATGGGAAATAGGGGAAGATAGCAGGGCCCCTTCATCATTATCAGTGATGGTGATGGTGGAGTGTCACTGAACACACAGAGCAACTTCATGATGAAAGCCATGAGGACAGAGGAACATCAAAGGGATCCTGAGGGCAACAGCCTCTGCCAGTTCCCATCAATAAGTGCCTGGTCTAAGGGTGGGGTCTGTGTCTGCCCTATAAGTGCAGGCTGGCTCCTCACTCTCCACATTCAGGGCTCCTGCTCACTAATCCTCCAGGTGACTCCCAGCCATGAAGACCCTTGTCCTCCTCTCTGCCCTTGTCCTGCTGGCCTACCAGGTGCAGGCTTATCCTATCCAAGAGACAGATGAAGAGACTAAAACTGAGGAACAACCAGGGGAAGAGGACCAGGATGTCTCCTTTGAGTTCCAGAAGTCTCTGCTCTTCATGATAGAGGTGAGTGCTGGTGCCCAGTGTGATGGAGGCTTGGGGTCTCCTGAGGGAGGATTGTAGATGGGCCCTGGAATCCTCTGGAGAATAATCTCCTGCTCTTGGCAATTCTATTTTAATTCGTTTTATATTCATAACAGTACCAGTGAGAGTAAAGTAACTCAAATTGAATTTCTTTCCCATAAAGATTTTACTGTAAAAAATACACATGGGAAGTTCACCAGAATACAGAGCAATCCTGTACTCTGAATAGATGCTTAGAGAACACACGGAGTCACTGTCTTAGGTATTAATAGAAATTGTTCTTTGTGTAAAGGAACTTTGAATCAATTTAGGAGTATACTCAAGTGTCTACATGGTGACAAAAGAAAACAGAAATTAAAGACATCAGAATGGTTCTCAAGTGCATGACAAACATCCCTAAAGTGTCCACGCTGAATCTCATCTCCTCATAGAATCACATACCATTCCATGCTGCCAACCGCAAAAGTGAATGCCTGATTCTTTTCATGTCTTTTCATCAGGAAACCTGAGTTGCCACTGTAATCAAAACTGCAGAAGGGGAGAAATCATTAAGGGGAGGTGTCATGGGCATCATGTCCGCTGCTGCCATTTCAGAGGACCAAGACCATGGAGATCACAAAGACAAGACAACAATGAGCCCTGAGGCCACTGATGCTGAGTGCTGATGACCACTCACCTTGAGCTTCTACTTTTTCTCCAATAAATTGCTTGCAATGTGCTCCTTGTGTGTTTGCATTCTTTGATGTTTGCTGCAAGGCTCAGGCAGACCTCTGTATATAAAGTTTCAGACCCAGTTGGAAACCTTTGAAGATGTAGACATAATTCAGTCTTTACTTACAGAATAATACCTCCATATACTCAATTTAAGGATTACTTGAGGTTCAAAAACAAAATTCAAAGAAAGCTCAAGATCACGTTCAAGATCCTGCTACAAGCCTTTCCTGACTTGTGACACTGCCTTCAGGTAGACTTGACTCACTCTCAGAGACATTGCCTATATGTTAAGAAGAACTACCCTTGGGTTTCAGGTTTACACACTTCTAAATGTTATTTTTTAGAGTGCTACTGTATACAAAGAAAGTGTTGAAGTTTCAATGAACCAGGTCTGGATTATATGTCTGGCTTCTAAGCCTGGGTTACTTTTGGCTTAATGGAGACAACTTTTATCAATATAAAAAGTTAGTCAGGGACACAATGGGTAGGATGAAAAGCAGGGCCTCCACTCTATGATGTGCACCTCTACAGTATTTACCCTCATATAGGACGAAATACGTTTTCTATACAGAAATCTTCTTCATATACAGAAAGTGTATGTGTCTGACGACTCCAATGTGCTCCTCAAGGTACACTCAAGTGATTTACCATATAGCTTTGAAGGGCTTAATGCAGCTTGGAAGATATTTTTAAGATAAATAAAGAAATCAGTAGACAATGCTTGTGGCCTTAGTCTCCAGTCAGGCTGCTGGGTGCTAAGAGTCAGGCTCTAAATCACCACACATTCCTTAAGGGAAAACCATGTTCTGATGAAAGGACAGCAGTGGTGGTGACCTTGTAGATTGCAGCTTCTAGTAGCACAGAGGGTGTGTGTTTCCAGCAGACATTTTTTTTTGGTTTTAATATGGATGGAACCATGCTGGGAGAATTGAATACCCACATCACCCTTTGAGGAAGAAAGGATGTTAGAAGCATCTTACTTGGTGGTTGTTATAGCAACCATGACAGATACCAGCTCCACTGATTGAGCTAGTAGAAAAAGCCTAACTCTTGGCAGTATAACTCCTTTTGCCTCAAGTATTATAGAATACTGATTAGTGGCTTGCAAACATAATAGGCAGTTACCAAAGTCCCTTAAGATATTTCTGTCTTTAAATGAGTCATTTGTGCCCTGGGCAATATAACTTTATTAATTAAGACCAATGTGGGGTCATACTTCTGGAATGGGTTAATCTCATGGCATAGGTTCTCTCTTTCCAGGAACAGTTAGCATAACTCTAGTAAGTCTCAATCATCAAACCCATGACACAATCTCATTGATCAACCTCCTCACTAACATTCAACTAACATTCAACAAGTACCAGGTCACTCTCTTGTTTTTTTCTCCAGAGAGTTTATTCCAACCCTGCTCCCTGTTGCAAATTCTTGACTCATGAAGACTCATGATTGACTTGTTATTGACTCAACAAGCTCATGTATTCTTTCTTTCCACTTTTGCAGTTTAGGGTGAAATTGTTTTGTAAAATACAAAAGTTCATTTTCTTTAGTCTGACCACTTCTACTGGTGAAAATTCTAAGTGCATAACGGTAAGTCTTCATACATGAATGTGCACATGGTGAAATGATTAAGTTGGGAAGTAGCATATCTGTCAGCTCAGGTATTTATAATTTTGCATGATCAAACACTAAAATTCTACTGTACTACCTGTTTTGAAATGCATGATCATAATTATTAACAATGTTATTGTGTAATAATCCACCACAACGCATTGCTCCTACCTAATTGTAATTCTGTAGCCATTGACCAATCTCCTCTTCGAATCCTTGATCTTACCAGTGTCTTCTAATAAGTATTCTATTCTCACTTGTCACTTGCCATTACATTCCTTTTTACCTTGGATGTGTGGGAACATGTCATTTAATTTGTGTGTCTGAATATTATACAGTAAGTGTCCTTCAGTACCATCTCAGTTATTTAAAATTCCATCATTTTATGGTTGACTAGTGTTCCAATAGACACACACACACAGACACACACACACACACACACACACACACAATGTTTATATGTGTATACCATATTCTCCTTACCCACTCATCTTCTGAGGGATATCTCTTGGCAATAATGTACAGTATACAAAGCTACAATACACAAAGGTATTTCTTACTATGCATTCTTAGTTTATTTCTGTTTGAATGTTTGGTTTTATAACCTCTTTACAAAAAAAAACTGAATATGAAGGATTAAGAGATCATAGTTTTCTGTGCTTTACCAACTTGCTTTGACACTCAAAGTTCTACGGATCATTTAAGAACCTTGCAGGTTAGAGAAAAGATTCTCCAGTGTAAAGTGGCCCAGATGTTCACCTTTCCAACTTCTTAATACCTGGATCCCTTGGGTGACTGTGACCCTCTCCTAACTCTCTTCAGCTGTCTAACAAGCGACCACATGCCCCCACACTTACCATTGGCGAGATTCTCCCCCATTTAGGTGTTTATCTAAATCTTCTTGTTTGTAACCTACTCCACTGCCTTCCTGTCCCTTGATGCTGAAGACCCTGGTTCTTTGATAGTTTCCCTCAATAAAGCTAAGCTGCAGACTCAGCTGGGATCTCTGAGGCCCAGGGTGTACCCAGAACACTTGGATCCAGCTTTCATGGGAGATGCTCTTCCTGAGCATGTATGTTAATCGGATTAAGTATTGGATTCAGGTTCAGAAATGACCGTTGCCTCAGTATTTTCACCCAAATCCTTGAGAACCCTAAGAAGGAATTCTGATTAGAAAAACTGGTTGGTTCAAGAAATGAAAGTGTAGCTCTGGCCTTTCTTCCTCTTTTCTTTTCTGATGGCTCTCATATGATGGCAGAGAGAGTGAAGGGTAGATCTACACGGGCTTTGTAGTTTGAAGTTCTAAGGGGCTGGGAGCGAGGAGAAACACTTGCTAGTTTTCCTCATGTTCTAGCAATCACCAACTCCATCCAGCCCACCCCACTAAAACCCTTCACAAGGACAGAGGCCTGAACCCCATTTGGGTTTCATACTAACCCTGCATCCCCATTGCAGAAATCTGGATTAAACAGTGACTATGAAGTTATTCATCAAAGAATCCCAAATAGTACAGGACATTATGCCACTTATCTAGGATGAGTTTTCTGGTTCATTGTTGAGAAACAGATGAAAAGATGAAGCCCCACTTCATCAACGCGTTGACAATGAAAAGGCTGATATTCAAAGTAATCATCACAAGTCACAGGTTCCCTCCCTGTGTATGCACGTGAACATGTTTGCTCTCCAGTGATGTGTAAGATATCATTGCAAGAAGAAATGGATTCAAATAACACACATATACATGTGTTCTAATTCATATTTATCATTTGGATATTGGTCAGTACCATGGGCTCAGAGATGAGTGGTTCACTATTACTTGGAGTGTTTATTGCAGAAAATCTCTCCAGCATGGTTGGGAAGTCAGTACTGGTGTTGGGAGGGAGCTTGAGACAGGCTGTGATCTGAGACCAAATGTGCATAGTACAACCATCCATCCTGGCTCAGGAGGGAGGGATTATCATCCACCTGTATGAGCAGAGTGGGTTTTGAAGATGGATAATTGCAAACTTTATGAACCAAAATATTTTCCCAGGAGAGATGCCCATCAATATTTCTGGTCTACCATTGTAAGGAACCTCAGTGCTTTCTCTGTGGTTCCCCCAACAAGACTCAGAGTTCCTCAAAGAATGAAGGATGGGTTCCAATATGAATATCTGCTTTAGTCCATTTTGTGTTGTGTAACAGGACACCACATACAAAGTCAAAGAATAATCATATACACAGCAGATAGTACCAATTTCCTGTATTTCTGAGGGCTATGAAGTCTCAGATACAAGTGTCAAAAGGTTTACTCTGTGGTGATGGCCCATTTCCTGGCTTTTAAGTGACATTTTCAGAAAATATCAGAACCTGGTAAAAGGAACAAGATGGTTCCCGAAGCCTCTTATAAGAGAACTATCCTATCCCTGGGACTCTTCTCTTTTACCCCAAGGCCCTTCCAGAAGCCTCCACTTGTGAATGTCATAACCATTGGGAGTATGATTTCCATACATAAATGTTAGTAAGGCTTAAGCATTCTGACCACAGTATCATCTAGTAAGGATAAAAGCAAATAGTAACACATCTGTACTTGGAGTCAAATACAACATGTTAACATGGGTGAGACTTTGCTACTGGACAAGAAATGACCAAGTTCATGCTCAAGAGAAGCTAGGGCAAGCCTACGTTCTGATAGCAGTTTCAGAGGATCTGAGGTCACCTCAAAGCTCTGTTTTCCCTCCTAGATAATGTATGGTAGAATGCCAATGCCTCTCCAGTATGGAATGTCCAGTCTGTTCAAGCTGGGTCTAACACTGTTTTATACCTGGCCAGTACTGGTTTAGGCATAATGCCTCTGTTCACACATCACTTCGTAGACTGGCTAACTCCAATCATTCTTCCATCAGTCCTGCCATGGGGACATTCAGAAGACATTATTTCTCAAGAAACAATGGCATGAGTGTTTTTCCCACATGACTCGAGAGAAAAGTTTAGCATAATTAAGTGGCCAGGAAAGGTTGCATGCTATCTTTTCAGAGAATGATAATATAATATATGTAATATAATACATATATGTATAATAAAACCACATGGGACATTCCATTAGAACCTGCACTGTCTGGGCTGGAGAGATGGCTCAGCCGTTAAAGGATAGGTTCACAACCAAAAATATAAGAACCTGCATTGTCTCATAGCAGAATTATTGTACAATCTCAACATAGTGCAATGTCCTTACTCTGATGGATGGCTTAACTGGTTCTAACAGTTGTAACTTAGGTCCTGGAGGGATATACTGGGAACTAGTTCTCAAATCATCATTTACATTATCATTGACTATGAATTTTAGTCATCTCCACAAAGAATAAGCCATGATTTGTAATCCACACATTTTCTGTGTACTTTTTCACTCTTTCTCATACCAGTCATCAAGCCTCAGTCACAGAGCTATGCAGAACTGGCTCCTTGGAGTGAGCAGTAATGGATAAATGGGTGTTATATAGTATAGGAATGATAAACAAGATGTCCTACTGGGAAACCCTGCTTTGCCCCCTGCTCTTCCATATAGCTTAACTGTCCTTGAACAACATCTGTTTAAGGTATCCAATAGAAATTAACCACAAGAAATTATGACATCACAAATGACCCTTAAATAGGATAAGTCTGTTCCAAAATGTTTCAGCTGCTTTTGTATCCCAAGGTCTGGACAAAAGGGTGCTGACTCTCTTACTCTGTTCTGCCTGAATACCCACAAGGCTCTGTAAGAAATTAAAATAATTTTCAAAGTATTTATATGTCATTGAGACCTAGCACCCTAACAGCAAGGTTGCTCTAGAGGAGCCCACATCATCAGACACTTTTCTAGGGTTCTTCTGTCTGGGCCTCTGACAGCTAAGAAGGACAGAAACTACTGATTAAGGAGAAATAAAACATTTGCCAAAACACAAATATCTTCCTTGTCATTCCAGTAGGGATACTAATATAATCTTTAAAATGTCTTTCTTTCTGTAACAGCTATTTCTTGCTTTTGCTTGGTTTTGGCTTCTGAGTTGTGCATGTTTTCTATATATGGTATATATGTTTTTTCAGATGTACACTTTGCTAACTTTTGCTACCATGTTCTAGCTTGCTACCTCATCCCAATGCTTATTCTCTCTCCTGTGCAGAAGCTGCACATCCCAGTGCAATTCCACATCCCACTTGCCCACCTGCCTTATTCCAAGCAGCTTTGGTGTCATGTAAGTCATCACTGTCCAGACACAGTTTTGTCTTTCCTTCTAGTAGTTTTATGCTTTTACAACCTATGTCCAGGTCTTTAATTCATTTCACTTAAGATAAAGTTCAAATTGTGCATGAAATGATTGGGTGTGTGCTTTAGTACTTAGTGTCTTAATTGCCATTTCTGCTTGCATTGGTCCTCCTTAGACCAATGCTTGGCCTAGAGTCTCAGGAGCCTATTTCATCCATAGTTTGATAAGGTCACAATGTTCAACAAGCATTGATTCTCTACATCATAAGGATCCAGGTCTGACTCCAGAGTCTGCAACTTCAGATAACAGATAAGAGCCCATCTTGAGAGACTGAGAGGCATTGTTTCTTAGACTTAATGCATGAAAGTTCTGTTTCATTTCTTCCTTAAATATAAAAATTTAATGTAAAAACATTAAAAAGCAAAACTCATTCAAGTGTAAGTACAAAATCCAAGCATTAACAGGAGAAATATCAGGGTCCTCACCATTCTCATCAGCTTCAACCAAAGGCAGACACCAGACACAAGGAACAAAGTTTGTCATGAGTGAACTGTGAGAACAAAAATATCAAGACCTTGAGGACAAAACCCTGTCCTTTATCAATGCAGATTCTTTCTAACTGCAGGGCTTCTCTTAGATACTTTTCCTCACATACACTCACATATACACAGACAGACAGACAGACATGCAGGTACACAGAGACATGACACACAAACAGACACATACATAGACTCACACACACGTATGCACACACAGACACACACACAGAGAGAGAGAGAGAGAGAGAGAGAGAGAGAGAGAGAGAGAGAGAGAGAGAGAGAGAGAGAGAGGTGGTTCCTCTTTTTTTTCATCTCCTAGGAAACTCTCAACCATGAGGATGCTCACTCTACTCAGCACTCTTCTCCTGCTGGCTCTCCAGAACCAGGTAGAGTCTCCTCTAGGAAGAGCTGAGGAGGCCCCAGACAGGGAACAGCTGGTCAAGGAAGACAGAGAGATTTCTGTATATTGGAGGGGATAAAAGGACTGCTCTCCAAGATGCAGGTGAGAGATGTCATCATGCTGGAGACATGGAGTAGAGAGAAGGAATAGAGGTAATCTCTGATGTTGGGTCACACAGGCAACTTTATTACTTCTATTCTCCTCATTGAACAGTGATAGCCAAATAGATCAATTTCTTGCTGCAAAGATTTGTTCATGAATGCCACAGGATTTAATAAATAAAGACACTTAGTAACAAGTTTTTCTTCTATATCTAAATGGCTAGATTTGGTCTATTTTACTGTGTCTATTATATTTTAAGAATTGGAGATGTGTGATTAACTATTCATGTAATGAGAGGAGAAGAAAAAATGAAAACATAATTAAGGCAAATGGAGATTAGCCTTCAGTTTTGTGCTCACCATGGATATTTACTCATATTGATCATGATTGGCCGTGTTGCTGTCACTAATGATCACTGTGGAGAGTCCATTTCACCCAGCACTTGACTTGCCCAAGTTCTCTTCTGCCCTGATGATTCAGGCACCAAGTACTTCATATGATTTCTGTATCCCCAGATGTGAAGACAGGCTTGACATTTTAATGCAGACTTATAATCTGTGGTTTTAGAGATATGCTCCCTGGGGTCTGCCATTACCAAGGCCACATCTTCTGACTCTCCTGCAGCTGAGCACTAAGAACAAGAAGAGTGCGTTTGTCATATGACTTGAGATCTTGTAGGAGACTATTATTTGTCCCATGTTGTATCCCTGAGTTTTCTCTTCTTTTATATCCAAGTATATCCAAGTAAAGGTCTCACACTGAGTTCTCTGTGTGTGTGTGTGCTTGATGCTGTCTCCAAGCAAGACTCTGAGTACCAAGTACTACAATGCCAGAAAGAAATTCTTGGCTTGGGTCTGTAGGAGTGTCAAGGTTATCTATCCTGCAGGCTTCTGATGGACAATATGAAAGATCAGTGCTGATGTCAGCGTCACAACCTCTCATCTTACTACACTTCTGCATTTAGAGCAGAAATACTCTCAAAGCCATTGGCCATGTGCAATATAGAAGACATGGTTATCTTCATTTTTACATTGTCACCATGACCTAACTTTTCAGATAAGCCACACGACTCATTGTAAATGTTAACAGTTGACAAGCAGGGCAAGCCAAGATCATGTATCTTCCCATGAAGTCTTAAGTGTGTGGCAGCTCTACCTACACAACTGTAAGTAGCAATAAGCATCAAAGACACCAAATAGTAAGTTTGAAGCTTTATACATGCTCTGCCCAGGGGCTGGCAATTTAAGAGTTCAAACCTTTTTGGAATAGGTGTGACCTTGTTGGTGTAGGTGTGTCACTGTTGGTGTGGGCTTTAAAACCCTCATCCTACCTCCCTGGAAGGAAGTATTCTGCTAGCAGCCTTCACATGAAACTGTAGAACTCTGAGATACTCCACCTCCATGCCTGCCTGGATGTTGCCATGTTCCTGCCTTTATAATAGATGGAACCTCTGATCCTGTAAGCGAGCCCCAATTTAATGTTGTCCTTACAAGAGTTTCCTTCCTCATGGTGTCTGTTCACAGAAGTAAAAGTCTAACTAAGACAAGAAGCAAAGCTGGAAGTCCTACCATGATACACTCATCAAAGTATTTGTGCATATCTGGGAATGCTGGATTTGATATGTATCAGCCTGACTTTGAACACACACACACACACACACACACACACACACACACACACACACACA
>JADRCG010009889.1:942483-964634 GCA_019844195.1 Rhabdomys dilectus | reverse complement strand
ACACACACACACACACACACACACACACACACACACACACACACACACATCATGTGCTCAGGTCTTCAGCTATACCTTAAGATATCTAGGTATATGTATCTTAAGATAATTTTATTTACACTTCTCAATTGGTGCTAAGCATAATGGAAAATGTGACTATTGTCACTTACATGACCCAATATCCTGCAACACACAGAGATACAGCAAGAGGAATCTGGTCACAGACAATAGTATCCTCAGTCATGACTCCAACTCATACCACCTGTACAGGTGTCTGGATCCTGAACCAAACAATCTGGCCTGCATAAGAAACTGGAGATTCTGAGCTTTCAGTTCTTAATAACCAACCACCAAATTTAAAGGCATTTATGAGGATGTTTCCATATTTATCCTTTACTCCCTTAAGCCACTTTAAAGTCCAAGTTTAACTCTAGTAAAATAAAAAGAGATTCCCAAGCCTTGCAAATTCCAAAGTGCTAAAAAGGGGTTTGGGTAGCTTTCACGAACTCACATTCTCATTGATGCTCAGAAGATCTGTTAATTCATAGATTCTAGCGTCTTTTACAGGGACTCTTTTGCTTTTCTTGGAGTGTTTGCTTTGGAACTAATATGATAATGTTTTGAGTTCAGTAGACTGGAGATTGACGCCCAACCCTACTGCACTGAGAGTCCTATGTAGACACTCTGGGAAAAGAAGAGCCTTTAGGACAGCCATGCCACCTGATGGCCAGTGACAGGCCATATGTCTTCTTCTCTGTGTACCTTGCCCTTTTTTCTTGTAACTCTCTGGACTCTTGATCAGAGTCTCATTACAAAAGACTTTTTAGTATGGAATTACACCAGAGTATCTGAGTAAAACTCAGAAGCAAACCTGGGTCTCAACAGATTGCATTTTAGGGCATGGTCCTAGGTGATTGGCTCTTGAACTGCTTGGCTGTGGGTGTGAAGATGGGGTGAAGAGACAGAGACAGACAGTGAGATAAGGCCCTCAGGACTGAGTGTCATCTTTAGGCCTTTTTTCTGTGATGAAGGATCCTACTCACGGGAAGCAGGATAGTTGCTTATCTTCTTTGATTCTGGTCAGTAAAATGTGGATCCCAGAAAAAAAGAACCCTTTGATTGGTATGATATGTTTGTGTTTGCATATGTGAACGACATGGTAATATGGAAGGTCGCACAAAACTCATTTATTCACCCTGAACCCTTTGCTGTGCCTCTGATGTTAGATTTCTACTTATACCACATGTTACATCTATTTGATGACTTTCTTTGTCTAACTCATGAGCAATGGAATGTAAATGATAAGCTTCTTTGATCCTCAGCTGCTTAAATATTTCTCCAGAATCATGTGAATTGCTCTCCGTTGTAGTCTATTGCTTTTAGACCAACTCTGTGATGATCAGGAAAGACACTAATGTATCTGAAATGTAAGGTGTGCTGCTTGACTCATAAATCTAAGTCTACAGACGTATTCAAGAGGTCGTGCCCCATAAACAATAATATACGTTTGTGTGTATATTACACATATATGTATATATTTAGTGTGTGTGTATGTATATGTGTAATATGTGTGAAATAGTATTTTTTCTGCTTTGCTAACTATTGTACAGAGCTGTAAATACAAACAATTTAACAAATGAATAGCATTTATTAACATGTAAATATGAGTGGGCACTTGAGACAGTGGGACTCCATACACTGACTGAAAACAGCAGGATGTTCTGTAACTTTTGCTGTGTATGTAGTGAGAGAAATGGGATAAAACATGTACACAGTGTTCATGTATGACATGACACACCTTGAGAATGGGTAACAGCTTATGACCCTCTCTACCTTGTGGATGCCATTTCTTGTAGGTCAGTTCTCATTTTTTGAAGTGAAAGCATTGCAGAATCTCAGACATGTGGAATGCCACATGGACTGAGGGTCCCAAGTGTGAAGAAGCACCTGGAACACTCTATTGGGAAATGTATTTTAATCACTCTGGCTTCTTCATAAACATCCACTGTAGCTTCACAGTCAAAAACTCTGTCTCATGAACTCAATTCACAAGGAAACATAATTAGGCCATCATTCTTTCTCTATAATGGACTGGCCCAAAGGTGGGTGTTTGCAAGGATAATTTTCATTGATAATACCCCAATCATGCAAAAAAACGATTCTCCTGTCAGCCTGGTCAAGAACTGGTCAAGGGTCTAGATTTTCTGAGAAGAACAGACTCCAGCTTCAAAACACAAAAATCCTTTGTTCCATGAGCTTATTAAATGAGTAAATGCCTAGCTCTTTTCTTTTCCTCATTGAGAGGTAAATGCTCAAGCAGATGGGAAATAGGGAAAGATAGCAGGGCCCCTTCATCATTATCAGTGATGGTGATGGTAGAGTGTCACAAAACACACAGAGCAACTTCATGATGAAAGCCATGAGGACAGAGGAACATCAAAGGGATCCTGAGGGCAACAGACTCTCCCAGTTCCCATCAATAAGTGCTTGGTCTAAGGGTGGGGTCTGTGTCTGCCCTATAAGTGCAGGCTGGCTCCTCACTCTCCACATTCAGGGCTCCTGCTCACTAATCTTCCGGGTGACTCCCAGCCATGAAGACTCTTGTCCTCCTCTCTGCCCTTGTTCTGCTGTCCTACCAGGTGCAGGCTGATCCTATCCAAGAGACAGATGTGGAAACTAAAACTGAGAAGCAACCAGGAGAAGAGGACCAGGATGTGTCTGTCTCCTTTGAAGTTTCAGTGAACCAGTTCTGTATTTTATCTCTGGCTTCTAAGCCCTGGGTTATTTTTGGCTTAATGGAGACAACTTTTATCAATATAAATAATTAGTCAGGGACACAATGGGTAGGATGAAAAGCAGGGCCTCCACTCTATGATGTGCACATTATCTGCAGTATCTACCCTCATATATGATGAATACATTTTCTATACAGAAAACTTCTTCATATACAGAAAGTGTATGTGTCTGATGACTCCAATGTGCTCCTCAAGGTACACTCAAGTGATTTACCATATAGCTTTGAAGGGCTTAATGCAGCTTGGAAAATATTTGTAAGATAAATAAAGAAATCAGTAGACAATGCTTGTGGCCTTAGTCTCCAGTCAGGCTACTGGGTGCTAAGAGTCAGGCTCTAAATCACCACACACTCCTTAAGGGAAAACCATGTACTGATGAAAGGACAGCAGTGGTGGTGACCTTGTAGATTGCAGCTTCTAGTAGCACAGAGGGTGTGTGTTTCCAGCAGACATTTTTTGTTGTTGTTGTTTTTAATATGGATAGAACCATGCTGGGAGAATTGAATACCCACATCACCCTTTGAGGAAGAAAGGATGCTAGAAGCATCTTACTTGGTGGTTGTTATAGCAACCATGACAGATACCAGCTCCACTGACTGAGCTAGTAGAAAAAGCTTAACTCTTGCCAGTATAACTCTTTTTGCCTCAAGTGTTATAGAATACCGATTAGTGGCTTGCAAACATAATAGGCAGTTACCAAAGTCCCTTAAGATATTTCTGTCTTTACATAAGTCACTTATGCCCTGGGCAATATAAATTTATTAATTAAGACAAGTGTCAGATCATTCTTCAGAAATGGGTTAATCTCATGGCATAGGTTCTCTCTTTCCAGGAACAGTTAGCATAAGTCTAGTATCAATCATCAAACCCATGACACAATCACATTGATCAACCTCCTTACTAACATTCAACAAGGCCACTGTACCAGCTCACTAAACTAAAAGCCTCTCTAATTTTTGTCTCCAGAGAGTTTATTCCAACACTGCTTTCTGTTGCAAATTCTTGACTCAGGAAGACTTATGATTGATTCATTATTGACTCAACAAGCTCATGTATTCTTTCTTTCCTCTTTTGCAGTTTAGGGTGAAATTGTTTTGTAAAATGCAAAAGTTCATTTTTTTTAGTCTGACCACTTCTACTGGTGAAAATTCTAGGTGCGTAACAGTAAGTCTTCATACATGTATGTGCACATGGTGAAATGATTAAGCTGGGGAAGTAGCATATCTGTCAGCTCAGGTATTTATAATTTTGCATGGTCAAACACTAAAATTCTACTGTACTACCTGTTTTGAAATACATGATCATAATTATTAACAATGTTATTGTGTAATAATCCACCACAACGCATTGCTCCTACCTAATTGTAATTCTGTAGCCATTGACCAATCTCCTCTTCGAATCTCTTGATCTTACCACTGTCTTCTAATAAGTGTTCAATTCTCACCTGCCATTACATTGCCTTTTACATTGGATGTGTGGGAACATGTCGTTTACTTTGTGTGTCTGAATATTATGCAGTAAGTGTCCTTCAGTACCATCTCAGTTATTTAAAATTACATCATTATATGGTTGACTAGTGTTACACTACACACACACACACACATTTACACACACACACATTTACACACACACGCATACACACACACTTTATGTATGTACACCATATTCTCCTTACCCACTCATCTTCTGAGGGATATCTCTTGGCAATAATGTACAGTATACAAAGCTACAATACACAAATATATCTCTTACTAAGCATACTTAGTTTATTTCTGTTTGAATGTTTGGTGTTATGGCCTCTTTACAAAAGAAACTGAGTATAAAGGATTAAGAGATCATAGTTTTCTGTGCTTTACCAACTTATTTTGCCACTCAAATTTCTACAGATCATTTAAAAAAACTCGCAGGTTACATGAAAAGTTTCTACAGTGAAAAGTGGCCCAGATGTTCATCTTTCCAACTTCTTAATACCTGGACCCCTTGGGTGACTGCGACCCTCTCCTAAGTCTCTCCATTTGTATAGGAAAAGACCACATGCCCCCACACTTACCATTGCCGAGATTCTCCTTCGTTTGGGTGTTTATCTAAATTTCCTGGTTTGTAACCTATTCCACTGCCTTCCTGTCTCTTGATGCTGAAGACCCTGGTTCTTTGATAGTTTCCCTCAATAAAACTAAGCTTGAGACTGAGCTGGGATCTCTGAGGCTCAGGGTGTATCCAGAACACTTGGACCCAGCTTTCATGGGAGATGCTCTGTGTTAGGAATGCTCTCCCTTGGCATGTATGTTAATCGGATTAAGTATTGGATTCAAGTTCAGGAACCACCCTTGCCTCAGCATTTTCACCCAAATCCTTGAGAATCCTAACAAGGAATTCTGATTAGAAAAACTGGTTGGTTCAGGAAATGAAAATGTAATCCTGGCCTTTCTTCCTCTTTCCTTTTCTGATGGCTCTCATATGATGGCAGAGAGAGTGAAGGACAGATCTAGAAAGGCTTTGTACTTTGAAGCCCTAAGGGGAGAGGGTTGGGGGGAGTTTTCCTCATGTTGTAGCAATCACCAAGTCCATCCAGCCCACCCCACTAAATCCCTCCACAAGGACAGAGGCCTGAACCCCATTTGGGTTGCATACTAACCCTGCATCCCCATTGCAGAAATCTGGATTAAACAGTGACTATAAAGTTGTTCATCAAAGAAGCCCAAATAGTGCAGGACATTATGCCACTTATCTAGGATGAGTTTTCTGGGTCATTGTTGAGAAACAGATGAAAAGATGAAGCCCCACTTCATCAGCGCATTGACAATGAAAAGGCTGATATTCAAAGTAATCATCACAAGTCACAGGTTCCCTCCCTGTGTATGCACGTGAACATGTTTGCTCTCCTACTGATGTGTAAGATATCATTGCAAGCAGAAATGGATTCAAATAACACACATATACATGTGTTCTAATTCATATTTATCATTTGGACATTGGTCAGTACCATGGGCTCAGACATGAGTGGTTCACTAGGACTTGGAGTGTTTATTGCAGAAAATCTCTCCAGCATGATTTTCAAGTCAGTACTGGTGTTGGGAGGGAGCTTGAGACAGGCTGGGATCTGAGACCAGATGTGCAGAGTACAACCATCCATCCTGGCTCAGGAGGGCAGGATCATCATCCACCTGTGTGAGCAGAGTGGGTTTTGATTATGAATAATTGCAAATTTTATGAACCAAAATATTTTTTCTTAGGAGAGCTGCCCATCAATATTTCTGCTCTACCATTATAAAGAACCTCAGTGCTTTCTCTGTGGTTCCCCCGACAAGACTCAGAGTTCCTCAAAGAATGAAGGATGGGTTCCAATATGAATATCTGTTTTAGTCCATATTTTAAAGTTTTATTTTATTGGATATTTTATTTACATTTCAGATGCCAATCCCTTTCCCCATTTTCCTTCCCCAGAAATCCCCTATCTTATGCCCCCCCCTTTCCATTTGGCTTTTATACAATTTTTTAAATGTTAATCAGCTTTGTAAGTATGGTAATGCTCAATCAGAAGTGTAACCTAATACCCAATCTAGCTATGTAAACTATCTTTGACTAGTTGAGACATGTGAACTTCTGCCTCCATGCCCCCTCTCTCTTTCTCTCTCTTTTTCTCTTCTCATCTGCTTCATCTTCTCCTCTCCTTACTCCATCTTTTCCTCTCGGTGCTCCTTTCCCCTTAGCTCCTGCTACATATTACCCTTCCTGTTAAAATAAAGCTTTTCTCTCAGAATACAATTAGAGCATAATTATTCCTATTTGTACCAGTGAGGTACAAGATAGTCTTAACACCCAGTCCATCCTTATGTTGACTAGCCAGAACCTCTGTCGTCTGTCTTGAATAGAACACTTAGTTTTGAACCTGGCTTTTTCTTGGCTTTAGAATGAATGTCAGCTGAAAACCCTTTACTCAGATCTTTTCTCTCAAGGTAAATAGCCTGGATTGACTATGAGTCTATAGGTCTTCAATGTCGTCAAAAATCCAGAATGACTAAATTAACTGAATTTATGGGAAGCAATAAGCATAGCTTCTAAAACTTAGCCAATTTATAGAGACCGCTGAACACCTGGACAACCCCTATACTACCGAACATTGGAGCATCAAATCTTCAGCCTTCTGGACCAAACTCATCTGACAGACTTTAGTGCTGCAGAATTATTAAGGGCTGGTTACTCTGTCTAGGCAGATATAATCAGTTGACTATTCTGCAAGTGTGTCCTTTTCTGTAGATGGAGAGAGGCAATTCTTGCCTGGTGGTTGTCTCACCACAACAGGAGTAACTCCAATGAAGCTCAATTTCTTCTTAGAATCCAAGACAGGAAGCTGTCAGGAGCAGACAGGTCTCTAATCAAAATGAACATTAATATAGAAATATTTGTGACGTCAATTCTATGGATTTCTGACATTTTGAAATCCAACTATCCATGTAAGGTAACCTGGACTGCTGTCTGTTGTCTTCTCTCAGCTGTTTCTAAATGTAATATAGAAAACACCCTAACAGTAAACTCAAAGTCATGAATTTGTTATAGTCCCTTAACTCACAGGCTAGTCATCCCAAGTCAGTTAAAAAAGCTAAAGAAGGACTGGGTCTAAGTCTTGTATTTCTAAATGTGTTATACAGGCACAATGCCCATGCGAGTATCTATATTCATTTCACTTTCATATTGATGAGAAGCTTATACCAACAAAAACCTTAAATTTGAAATCCAAGTTAATTTTGTACCATTTAAGACATTATAACTTCATCTTGATGCTAAATTATACAGATTTCTACCAATAGGTTATGGCTATGCCATAAATCCTAGCTAATCCTCCCTGTTCCAAAAAAATCACTGCTGTTCCCCAGGGAGACAGCCCCATATTAACCACCTTAGTCCTTAAGACCAGGGAATAGGGGCGCTGACTCTTCTTTAACTTCTTCAAGCTGATTACGGGCATGGAGACATCAGAAGAGGGGTGGGGGGAAGAGCAAATTGATAAGCCTCTGACGCTGTGTCCTCACTGCATCCAGATGGAACTCCCAGACACCAGAGATTTGAATAGGTCTGCTCGTTTTGCTTGATAAGTAAATACACCAAGGCTGTGCATTATGCAATATACAATTCTCTGGACAACTTTTAGTATCAAGAAAAAAAATTTTTTTTTCCTAGAGAGCTGACAATTTTTTTAAAAGATGTTGGTTCTAACAACTTTTTCCCCCCTTTTATGTAGTTGGTTATAATATTTATGTTTCAATTTTTATCCTCTTATCCCATTTCCCAAACAGGAACCCTTTATCCCATCCCCCCTCCTTATATCCCTTCTATGAGGCTGTGCCCTCACCCACCCCCAACCCCCACTACCCCCTCCTCACCCTCACACTCCCCCCCTTCTGTGTTGATTTTTCATGGGACCAAGAATCTCCTTTCCCACCCATGCCCAACAAGGCTGTCCTCCCCTACATATACCACTAGAGTCGTATGTCCCTCCCTATGTTCTCCCGGGCTGGTGGTTCAGACCCTGGGGGGCTCTGGATTGTTTGGTATTGCTGCTTTCCTCTTGGGGTCACAAACCCTTTCTGCTCCCTCAGTCTTCTAAGTTCTCCTTTGGGAAATCCTTGATCATATCAGTGGTTAGCTGTGAGCATCGTCCTCTGAATGTGTCAGTCTCTGGCAGATCTCTAAGGAGATGGCTATAATATGTTCTTGACAGCATGCATTTCCAGTCTTCTACATCCACGTCTAGCTTAGGTGACAGTACATGGGATGGATGTCCAGGTGGAATGGTCTCCTGATGGCTCCTCCTTCAGTTTCTGTCCCATGTTTTGTTTCCATAATTGCTCCCTTGAGTATTTTTGTTACTGGTTCTAAGTAGAACTGAGGCATCCCCTCTTGGTCTTTCTTCTTCATGAGCTTCACGTGGTCTGTGGGTTGAGTCTTCGTTATTCTAAGTTTTTGGGCTAACATCCGCTTAACAGTGAGTAAATACTGTGTGTGTTCTTTTGTAACTGGGTTAACTCACTCAGGATGGTAATTTCTAGATCCATTCATTTGACTATAAATTTCTCGAATTCATTATTTTTAATAGCTGAGTAATACTCCATAGTGTAGATGGACCACATTTTTTGTATCCATTCTTCCATTGAGGGACATCTTGGGTCTTTCCAGCTTCTGGCTATTATAAATAAGGTTGCTATGAACATAGTGGAGCATATGTCCTTGTTATATGTTGGAGCGTCTTTTGGGTATATGCCCAGGAGTGGTATAGCTGGATCCTCAGGTAATGCTATGTCCAGTTTTCTGAGGAACTGCCAGACTGATTTCCAGAGTGGTTGTAACCAGCTTGCAATCCCACCAGCAGTGGAGGAGTGTTCCTCTTTCTCCACATCTTCGCCAGCATCTACTATCACCTGAGTTTTTTATCTTAGCCATTCTGACTGGCGTGAGGTGGTATCTCAGGGTTGTTTTGATTTGCATTTCCCTGATGACTAAGGATGTTGAGCATTTCTTAAGGTGCTTCTCAGCCATTCGAGTTTCCTCTGTTGAGAATTCTTTGTTTAGCTCTGTTCCCCATTTTTTAATAGGGTTATATGGTTTTCTGAAGTATAATTTCTTGAGTTCTTTGTAAATCTTGGATATTAGCCCTCTATCGGATGTGGGATTGGTTAAGATCTTTTCCCAATCTGTTCGTTGCCGTTTTGTCTTATTGACAATGTCCTTTGCCTTACAGAAGCTTTGCGATTTTATGAGGTTCCATTTGTCAATTCTTGATCTTAGAGCATAAGCCATTGGTGTTCTTTTCAGAAACTTTCCCCCTGTGCCTAGGTATTTGAGGGTCTTCCCCACCTTCTCTTCTATTAGTTTCAGTGTATCTGGTTTTAAGTGAAGGTCTTTTATCCACTTGGATTTGAGCTTTGTACAAGGAGATAAGCACAGATCGATTTGCATCTTTCTACATGTTGACCTCCAGTTGAACCAGCACCATTTGCTAAAAATGCTGTCCTTTTTCCACTTGATGGTTTTAGCTCCTTTGTCAAAGATCAAGTGACCATAGGTATGTGGGCTCATTTCTAGCTCTTCAATTCTATTCCATTGATCTTCCTGCCTGTATCTGTACCAATACCATGCAGTTTTTATTACTATTGCCCTGTAGTACAGTTTGAGGTCAGGGATGGTGATTCCCCCCGAAGTCCTTTTGTTGTTGAGAATAGTTCTCGCTATCCTGGGTTTTTTGTTGTTCCAAATACATTTGCAAATTGCTCTTTCTATCTCTGTGAAGAATTGATTTGGAATTTTGATGGGGATTGCATTGAATCTATAGATTGCTTTTGGCAAGATGGCCATTTTTACTAAATTAATCCTGCCAAATCCATGAGCATGGGAGATCTTTCCATCTTCTGAGGTCTTCTTCTACTTCTTTCTTCAGAGACTTGAAATTCTTTTCATACAGATCTTTTGCTTGCTTGGTTAGGTTCACTCCAAGATATTTTATATTGTTTGTGACTATTGTGAAGGGTGTCATTTCCCTAATTTATTTCTCAGCCTTTTTATCATTTGAGTATAGGAAGGCTATGTGGAGAGCCACGGTAAACAGTGACAGCATCTGCCATTGGAACATGGCGCTGGCACTGACACTCGTGAGTAAACAAGTAAAATTGCGCATGTACAAGTGGTGAAGGCCCCCCAAGTCAATGCCCAACCCGGGGTGTCATACGGGGTTTGAGCAAGCAGCCAATCAAATATGTCCACGCCACTCTAGGGTGTATATAAAGCAGCGCTATCTTGGCTCTCTCTCTCTCTTCCTCCTCCACACATGGTAATAAACAGTTGCTGCAGAAGGATCCTGGTGCCCTCGTGCGTTCTTGCCAGTGAGACGATTGCGCGGGTCACAGCTCGTGCCGAAACCCGGGAACTCACCATCGCCTGCACTGAGGAGAGCCTCCGCTCGCGGAGAGGATTCAAAACTGCAACATAAAGATAAGCTCTGAGAGGCATGTTTGGTCTTGATTTATTCCATTTTTCTCCCCAATCGGTAGGAGCTCCAGAAGCTTTCGTTATTGTGCTAGTGGTGCTTGCTCTCTTCCTTTTGATTTTACAGGATGAGAAAAGCCACTCAACTATCATGGCAGGTCAGGGAGTGTTAGAAGAGCTATAAGACGACGTGTCAGAAACAGGGCGGGATAAGAGGCTAGCCACTCATAAAGAGAATAGGAAAGGCACACACAAGAAAACAGGCCCTTCCAAAGACGTTCAGTCCTTGGAAGCGATAGAAGAGAGAAAGAACGCCCTGGGTGAAGATTGTAAGAAGGAAGGGAGGGCCCCGAGAAAAAAACCTCTTTATCCGGTAAGGGAACTAGAGACCTCGGGGCTTGGTAGCTCCGAGTCGGAAGAACTGGGCCCCTATGAGGAGGAAGACTTAGATGGGGAACTGGGTTCCTATGAGGAGGAAAGGTACCATCCAAATAGGCGGCTGCCGCTACAAGATGGAGGGCAGGAGAAGGCGAGAGATGAGAACCACATGGCGTCTCGGCCTGTTGCGCCCTCCCAACTTATTGTGTCCAACACTCCTCCACCTTATGTGGACAAGTGCTGCTCAGACTCCTTCCTTTCAAAGGAAGACAAAAGAAGGATGTTACAAACTTTTCCGGTGTTTGAGGCTGCGGAGGGAGGCCGCGTCCACGCACCGATAGAATATACCCCTATTAAGGAGCTTGCTAAATCAGTTAACAAATATGGAGTTGATGCTAATTTTACAGTCATGCAGCTTGAGAGACTCGCCACTATGGCGATGATTCTGAGTGATTGACAAAATACAGTAAAAGCTGCTCTCCCTAATATGGGACAGTACATGGAATAGAAAGCCTTGTGGCATGATGCTTCTCAAGTACAGGCAAAGGCCAATGCTAGTACAGAAGACAATCAAAGACAGTGGATGTTTAAATTGTTAACAGGGCAGGGACAGCTTGTTAACGACCAAATAAACTATGATTGGGGAGCATATGGTCAAATCTCCGCTGCCGCTATTAAGGCGTGGAAAGCCCTTTCAAAGAAAGGTGAGGCTGGGGGATATCTAACCAAAATCTTACAAGGTCCCCAAGAGCCATTTTCAGACTTTGTTGCTAGGATGACAGAAGCGACAGACAGGATTTTTAATGTATCCCCTACAAAGATTATTGAATGGTATCCAGATGCAGTCGCTCAGCTTGCCCTTAGTGGGCTAAAAACAGCCATTACCCATTTTGGAAGGGATCCTAAGGTTTTAATAGTGCCATATACTACACATCAGGTTCAAACATTAACTGCTACCTCTGATGTTTGGGCAGTGTTGGTCACTTCCTTTAATGGTCAAATAGATAATCACTATCCTAAACATCCTATTTTACAATTTGCCTTAACTCAAGCTATTGTGTTTCCACACATTATATCTCAGAAGCCGCTCCCAGATGGAGTGGTTGTTTACATAGATGGGTCAAAAACAGGTGTGGGTGCCTATGTAGTTAATAATAAAGTCACAGCCAGACAATACCATGAGACCTCACCTCAAGTTGTGGAATGCTTGATAGTATTAGAGGTTCTTAAAACCTTCCCAGGTCCTTTAAATATTGTTTCAGATTCCTTTTATGTAGTAAATGCAGTTAGGGTTCTGGAAGTTGCTGGATTAATTAAGCCCTCTAGTAGACTTACAGAAGTTTTTCAAAAGATTCAATTTACCCTAGTCAATAGGAGATCTCCTGTTTTTATTACACATATCAGGGCTCACTCAGGTCTACCGGGACCAATGTCCCATGGAAATGACCTGGCAGACCGAGCCACAAAGTTAATAGCTGTCGCCCTATCTCCAAAGTTGACCTTGGCCAAAGATTTCCATAAAAGATTTCATGTAACCACTGAGACTTTATGTCAAAGATTTAACATAACCAGAAAAGAGGCTAGGGATATAGTGACTCAATGTCAAAATTGTTGTCAATTCTTACCAGTGCCTCATGTAGAAATTAATCCACGAGGAATTCGGCCACTACAGATTTGGCAAATGGATGTTACTCACATCCCATCCTTTGACAAATTACAATATTTACATGCTTCCATTGATACTTGTTCTGGAATTATATTTGTTTCCCCATTGGCCGGAGAAAAGGCGGCCCATGTTATTCAACATTGCCTCGGGGCATCGAGTGCCTGGGGAAAGCCTAAAATTCTTAAAACTGACAATGGACCAACTTACACTTCTCAAAAGTTTGGACAATTCTGCCGCCAAATGGAGGTGACCCATCTAACAGGTCTACCATACAATCCTCAAGGACAAGGCATTATAGAATGGGCTCATCACAATCTTAAGTCCTATTTAATAAAGCAAAAGGGGGGAGTCGAGGAAGCTCTACCCTCAGTGCCACGAGTCACCATTTCTATGGTACTTTTCACCCTTAATTTTTTAAATCTGGACAGTCAAGGCCACACGGCAGCTGACCGTCATTGTTTAGAGCCTGACAGGCCAAAAGAGATGGTCAAATGGAAGGATGTTTTGACCGGACAATGGAAAGGCCCAGATCTTATTTTAATAAGATCCAGGGGAGCTGTTTGTGTTTCTCCACAGGAAGAAGATAATCCATTCTGGCTACCGGAACGCCTAACACAAAGAATCTTGGAATCTCAGCTTGATCCTGCCCAGAGACACGAAGACCCTCCTGCTGATGGTGATATTCTGGCTGACACTGCTGATGGTGGGACATGCGGAGCTGAGATGGGGAATCATCCCTTTCTAGGTTTTTGCTGCAGAATTGGACCCTAGAGTTCGAGGAAACGTAGAGAGATCTTTGCCCTTTTCCTTCTTTAAAGAATGGGTGGGAGTAGGCCTGTTTGGTACAACCCTATGCTGTGGATTAGTGTTCATGTTATGGTTGGTCTACAAACTCAAAACTCCAACAGAAGTGTGACAAGGTGGTGATTGCCCAAATATTTGCTGCTTTAGAACAAGGTTCCTACCCTAGAGTCTGGCTGTCTATGCTATGAAAGTAGCTAGCGCTTGAGCCCTCAGCCGATACATGCCACGGGTTCTATCCCATTACACTGGGTCGGTGAGACAAAAGCCTCGCTCTCTGCACGTCTCTGGGTGGAGTGTATACTGTGATATACAGGGGATGTTCCTCAGGGATAGATTCCTCAAAGGCATGTCTGGTTGCATAGAGGTCGAGTTGCCAAATCCTCTCCCTGTCAAAGGCAACGGGATGGGTAGATTAAAGTACACTCGTGGACTCAACAACCAGGGTGGAAATTCTTTACAATATCCCAACATTCTGCACAAGGGACTAAACCTCTACCTTCCTCTACAAGAGAGATGACTTAGAGCCTTGCCAGACGACATTACGGTCTCATTTAATAAAGCTAATAGGGGGAGATGTGGAGAGCCGCGGTAAACGGTGACAGCATCCGCCATTGGAACATGGCACTGGCACTGACACTCGTGAGTAAACAAGTAAAATTGCGCATGTACAAGTGGTGAAGGCCCACCAAGTCAACGCCCAACCCGGGGTGTCATATGGGGTTTGAGCAAACAGCCAATCAAATATGTCCACGCCACTCTAGGGTGTATATAAAGCAGAGCCATCTTGACTCTCTCTCTCTCTTCCTCCACACATGGTAATAAACAGTTGCTACAGAAGGATCCTGGTGCCCAACGTACGTTCTTGCCAGCAAGACGATTGTGCAGGTCACAAGGCTACTGATTTGTTTGAGTTGATTTTATATCCAGCCACTTTACTGAAGTTGTTTATCAGGTTTAGGAGTTCTCTGATGGAAATTTTTGGGTCACTTAAGTATACTATCATATCATCTGCAAATAGAGAAATTTTGACTTCTTCTTTTCCTATTTGTATCCCTTTGGCTTCCTTTTGTTGTCTAATCACTCTAGCTAGGACTTCCAGTACTATATTGAATAGGTAGGGTGAGAGTGGACAGCCTTGTCTCTAGTCCCTGGTCTTAGTGGGATTGCTTCAAGTTTCTCTCCATTTAGTTTGATGTTGGCTACTGGCTTGCTGTATATTGCTTTTACTATGTTTAGGTATGGACCTTGAATTCTTGCTTTTTCCAGGACTTTTAACATGAAGGGATGTTGAATTTTCTCAAATGCTTTCTCAGCATCCAGTGAGATGATCATGTGATTTTTTTCTTTGAGTTTATTTATGTAGTTGATAACATTGATGGATTTTCGAATATTGAACCAACACTGCATTCCTGGGATAAAGCCTACTTGATCATGATGGATGATTGCTTTGATGTGTTCTTGGATTTGGTTTGTGAGAATTTTATTGAGTATTTTTGCATCAATATTCATAAGAGAGATTGGTCTGTAGTTCTCTTTCTTTGTTGGGTCTTTGTGAGGCTTTGGTATGAGCATAATTATAGCTTCATAGAACGAATTGAGTATTGTTCCTTCTGTTTCTATTCTGTGGAATAGTTTGAAGAGAATTGGTATTAGGTCTTCCTGGAAGGTCTGGTAGAATTCTACACTAAAACCATCTGGCCCCGGATTTTTTATGGTGGGGAGATTTTTGATGACTGCTTCTATTTCTTTAGGGGTTATAGGGCTGTTTAGATGGTTTATCTGCTCCTCGTTTAACTTTGGTACCTGGTATCTATCTAGAAAGCTGTCCATTTCATCCAGATTTTCCAATTTTGTTGAGTATAGGCCTTTGTGATAGAATCTAACAATTTTTTTTAATTTCCTCTGTTTCTGTTGTTATGTCTCCCTTTTCAGTTCTAATTTTATTGATTTGAGTGCTGTCTCTGCGCCCTTTGGTTAGTCTGGCTAAGGGTTTGTCTATCCTGTTGATTTTCTCAAAGAACCAGCTCCTGGTTTTGTTGATCTTTTGTATAGTTCTTTTTGTTTCAGCTTGGTTGATTTTGGCCCTGAGTTTGATTATTTCCTGCCATCTACTCCTCTTGGGTATATTAGCTTCTTTTTGTTCTAACCCTTTCAGGTGTGCTGTCAAGTTGTTAATGTACGCTCTTTCCATTTTATTTCTGTGGGCACTTAGAGCTATGATTTTTCCTCTCAGTACTGCTTTCATGGAGTCCCATAAATTTTGATATGAAGTGTCCTCATTTTCATTTAAATCTAAAAAGTCTTTAATTTCTTTCTTTATTTCTTCCTTGACCAAGTTATCATTGAGTAGAGCATTGTTCAGTTTCCATGTGTATGTGGGCTTTTCGTTGTTTTTGTCCATGTCAAAGGCTAGTCTTAGTCCATGGTGGTCAGATAGAGAACAAGGGATTATTTCAATCTTTTTGTATCTGTTGAGGCCTGTTTTGTGACCATTATATGGTCTATTTTGGAGAAGGTACCATGAGGTGCTGAGAAAAAGGTATATTCTTTTGTTTTAGGATGAAATGTTCTACAGATGTCACTTAAGTCCAATTTGTTCATAACTTCTGTTAATTTCATTGTGTCTCGATTTATTTTCTGTTTCCATGATCTGTCCATAGCTGAGAGAGGGGTGTTGTAATCTCCCACTATTATTGTGTGGGGTGTAATGTATGCTTTAAGTTTTAGTAAAGTTTCTTTAATGTATGTGGGTGCCTTTGCGTTTGGAACATAGATGTTCAGAATTGCAAGCTATTCTTGGTACACTTTTCCTTTGATGAATATGAACTGTCCTTCTTTACCTTTTTTGATTACTATTGGATGAAAATTGATTTTATTTGATATTAGAATGGCTACTCCAGCTTGTTTCTTGGGACCATTTGCTTGTAAGATTGTGTTCCATTCTTTTACTCTTAGGTAGTGTTTGTCTTTTTCACAAAGGTGTGTTTCCTGTATGCAGCATAATTCTGGGTTGTGTTTATGTATCCAGTCTGATAGTCTATGTCTTTTTATTGGAGAGTTGAGTCCATTGATATTAAGAGATATTAATGAATAATGAATGTTGTTTCCTGTTATTTTTGTTATTATTGGCGTTGGAGTTATGTTTGTGTAGGGGTCTTCTTTTAGGGTTGTTGGAAGATTACTTTCTTGCTTTTTCTAGGTTGTAGTTTCCCTCCTTGTGTTGGAGTTTTCCCCCAATTATCCTTTGAAGTGCTGGATTTGTGTTAAGATATTGTGCAAATTTGATTTTATCATGGAATATTTTGGTTTCTCCATCAATATTGATTGAAATTTTGCTGGGTATAGTAGTCTGGGCTGGCATTTGTGTTCTCTTAGGGTCTGTATGATATCTGTCCAGGATCTTCTGGCTTTTATAGTCTCTGGTGAGAAGTTTGGTGTAATCCTTATAGGTCGTCCTTTATATTTTACTTTACCATTTTCCCTTATTGCTTTTAGTATTTTTTCATTGTTTTGTAATTTGATGTTTTGATTATTATGTGACGGGAGGTATTTCTCTTCTGGTCTCAAGTATTTGAAGTTCTGTAGGCTTCTTGTATATTTATGGACATCTCTTTCTGTAGGTTAGAAAAGTTTTCCTCTATAATTTTGTTGAAGATATTTACTGGCCCTTTACGTTGGGAGTCTTCCCCCTCATCTATACCTATTATCCTTAGGTTTGGCCTTCTCATTGTGTCCTGGATCTCCTGTATGTTTTGGGTTAGTAGCTTTTTGCATTTTGCATTTTCTTTGACAGTTGTGTCAATGTTTTCCATGGTATCATCTGAACATGAGATTCTCTCTTCTATCTCTTGTATTCTGTTGGTGATACTTGTGTCTATGACTCCTGATCCTTTTTTTAGATTTTCTATCTCCAGGGTTGTCTCCCTTTGTAATTTCTTTATTGTTTCTACTTCCGTTTTTAACTCTTGGGAGGTTTTGTTTGATTCCTTCTGCTGTTTGGTTATTTTTTCTTCCAATTCCCTAAGGAATTTTTGTGTTTCCTCTTTAAGGGCTTCTATCTGTCTGCCTGTGTTCTCCTTAATTTCTTTGAGAGTGTTATTTATGTCCTTCTTAAAGTCTTCTAGCATCATCATGAGAAGGGATTTTAATTCTGAGTCCTGCTTTTCTGGTGTGATGGGGTGTTCAGGGCTTGCTATAATGGGGGAACTGGGTTCTGATGTTTCCATGTAACTTTGGATTTTGTTGCTTACGTTCTTGTGCTTGCCTTTTGCCATTTGGTTAACGCTAGTGCTCCCTGTACTTTCTGTCTCTTATTGAGGTCTCCCTTTCCAGTTATCTTGCTTGTTTCTGGTCTCCTTGGGGTCCCAGTGTCTCTGTGATCTTCTCCAGCTGCTCCGAGTATGATGATAGCTCTAGGATAACTCAGAATATGGTGTCTCCTAGGTAGCAGTCCAGCTAGGTGTCCACTGTTCTGGGTGTAATGCCTCTTCTAGGATGTCTCAGGCTAATGTGTCCACTGGTGTGAGTGCCGTGGCTCCTCTATTATGACTTGTGATATGTTGTCTGTCGCTCTGAGTTACTTTGGTCCTCTGCCACTCTGGGTTCAGTGGATCCTCTACTGCTCTGGGTTCCTTGCACCCTCAAGGGTGGGTCAAGAGGGATCTGGTGCCCCCAGAAGCAGACTGGGCTGGTCTCTGCTTCAGGCCTCAATCAGGGAGAAAGGCAGAAGGGGTGTGCTATTCCCCAGGGGCGGGGTTTGGGGTTCTGCTGGAATCTGAGCACTCCCTGCACTCAGCTCTGGGCCTAGGGCAGTGAGCAGGTCTTCTTACCTAATGCTCTGGGTTTCTTGCACCCTCAAGGATGGGTCAGGCGGGATCCGGTGCCCCCAGAAGCAGACTGAGTGGGTGTCTGCTTCGGGCCTAGATCTGGGAGGAGTTTTAGTCCGTTTTGTGTTGTGGAACAGGACACCACATACCAAGTCATAAAATAATCATTTGTACACAGCAGATAGTACTAATTTTCTGTACTTCTGAGGACTATGAAGTCTCAGATACAAGTGTCAAAAGGTTTACTCTGTGGTGATGGCCCATTTCCTGGCTTGTAAATGACATTTTCAGAAAATATCGGAACCTGGTAAAAGGGACAAGATTGTTCCCTAAGCCTATTTTATAAGAAAACTACCCTATCCCTAGGACTCTTCTTTTTTACCCCAAGCCCCTTCCAGAAGCCTCCACTTGTGAATGTCATAACCATTGGGAGTATGATTTCCATGCATTAATGTTAGTAAGACTTAAGTATTCTGACCACAGTATCATCTAGTAAGGATAAAAGCAAATAGTAACACATCTGTACTTGGAGTCAAATACAACATGTTAACATGGGTGAGACTTTGCTACTGGACAAGAAATGACCAAGTTCATGCTCAAGAGAAACTAGGGCAAGCTTGTTTTCTCATAGCAGTTTCAGAGGATCTGAGGTCACCTCAAAGCTCTGTTTTCCCTCTTAGAGAATGTATGGTGGAATGTCAGTGCCTCTCCAGTATGGAATGTCCATTCTGATCATGCTGGGTCTAACATTGTCTTTATACCTGGTCAGTACTGGTTTAGACATAATGCCTCTGTGCACACATCACTTGGTAGAATAGCTAACTCCAATTATTCTTCCATCAGTTCTTCCACGGGGACATTCAGAAGACATTATGTCTCAAGAAACAATGGCATGAGTGTTTTTCCCACATGACTCTAGAGAACAGTTTAGCGTTATTTAGTGACCAAGAAAGGTTTCATACTGTCTTTTCAGAGAATGAGTATATATATAATTTAACCAAATGGAACATCACATTATAACTGGCACTGTCTCACAGCAGAATTATTGTACAGTTTCAACATAGTGCAATGTCCTTACTCTGATGAATGGCTTAACTACTTCTAACAGTTGTAACTTAGGTCCTGGGGATGTTTACTGAGAACTAGTTCTCAAATCTTTATTTACATTATTGTTGACTAAGTATTTGAGTCATCTCCACAAAGCCTAACCCATGATTTGTAATCCACACATTTTATGTGTACTCTTTCACTCTTTCTCATACCAGTGATCAAGCCTCAACCAAAGCGCTATGCAGAACAGGCTCCTTGGAGTGAGCAGTAATGGGTAAATGCGTGTTATCTAGTACAAGAAAGATAAACAAGAACTCCTTCTCAGAAACCCTGCTTTGCCTCCTGCTTTTCCAAATAGCTTAACTGTCCTTGTAAAACAGGTGTTTGAGGTATCCAATAGAAATCAACCACAAGAAATTAAGGCATCACAAGTGACACTTAAATAGGGTAAGTCTGTTCCAAAATGTTTCAGCTGCTTTTGTACCCCAAAGTCTAGACAAAAGGGTGCTGTCTCTCTTGCTCTGTTCTGCCTGAATACCCACAAGGGTCTGTAAGAAATGAAAGCAATTTTCAAAGTATTTAAATGTCATTGAGTCCTAGCTCCCTAACGGCAAGGTTCCTCTAGAGGAGCCCACATCATCAGATACCCTTCTAGGGTTCTTCTGTTTGGCCCTCTGGCAGCTAAGAAGGACAGAAACTACTGATTAAGGAGAAATAAAACATTTGCCAAAACACAAATATCTTCCTTATCATTCCAGTAGGGATAATAATATAATCTTTAAAATGTCTTTCTTTCTGTAACAGCTATTTCTTGCTTTTGCTTGGTTTTGGCTTCTGAGTTATGCATGGATTCTACATATGATAAGTATGTTTTTTCAGATGTACACTTTGCTAACTTTCTCTACCATGTTCTAGCTTTCTACCTCACTCCAATGCCTATTCTCTCTCCTGTGCAGAAGCTGCCGATCCCAGTGCAATTCCACAATCCCACTTGCCCACCTGCCTTATTCCAAGCAGCTTTGGTGTCATGTAAGTCATCACTGTCCAGACACAGTTGTGTATTTTCTTCTAGTAGTTTTATGCTTTTACAACCTATGGCCAGATCTTTAATTCATTTCACTTAAGATAAAGTTCCAATTGTGCATCAAATGATTGGGTGTGTGCTTTAGTACTTAGTGTCTTAATTGCCATTTCTACTTGCATTGGTCCTCCTTAGACCAATGCTTGGCCTAGAGTCTCAGGAGCTTATTTCATCCATAGTTTGATAAGGTCAAGGTGTTCAACAAGCATTGATTGATTGTCTACATCATAAGGATCCAGGTCTGACTCCAGAGTCTGCAACTTCAGATAACAGATAAGAGCCCATCTTGAGAGACTGAGAGGCATCGTTTCTTAGACTTAATGCATGAAAGTTCTGTTTCATTTCTTCCTTTTTACATTAAAACCAAAAACTCATTCAAGTGTAAGTACAAAATCCAAGCAGTAACAGGAGAAATATCAGGGTCCTCACCATCCTCACCAGCTTCAACCAAAGGCAGCCATCAAACACAAGGAACAAAGTTTGTCATGAGTGAACTGTGAGAACAAAAATATCAATTAGACTTTGAGGACTAACCCCTCTTCTTATCAATGTAGATTCTTTCTAATTACAGGGCTTCTGTTAGATACTTCTCTTTACATACACCCTAATATACACAGACAGACATGCAGACACACAGAGACATGACAGAAACACAGACACAGACATAGCCTCTCTCACACACATAAACACATGCGTGCGCACACTACACACACACACACAGACACACACACACACACACACACACAGAGAGAGAGAGAGAGAGAGAGAGAGAGAGAGAGACATGAGGTTCCTCTTTTTTTCATCCCCTAGGAAACCCTCAGCTATGAGGATGCTCACTCTGCTCACCACCCTTCTCCTGCTGGCTCTCCAGACTCAGGCAGAATCTCCCCTAGGAAGAGCTGAGGAGGCTCCAGACAGGGAGCAGCTGATCTAGGAGGACCAGGTTATTTCCATATCCTTTGGAGGGGACAAAGGCACTGCTCTCCAAGATGCAGGTGGGAGATGTCATCATGCTGGAGACATGGAGTAAGAGAAGGAATAGAGGTAATCTCTGATGTTGGGTCACCCAGGCAACTTTATTACTTCTATTCTCCTAAATGAACAGCAAGAGCCAAATTAATCAATTTCTTGCTGCAAAGATTTGTTCATGAATGCCACAGGATTTAATAAATAAAGACACTTAGTAACAAGTTTTTCTTCTATATCTAAATGGCTAGATTTGGTCTATTTTACTGTGTCTACTATATTTTAATAATTGGAGATGTGTGATTAACTATTCATGTAATGAGAGGAGCACAAATATGAAAACATAATTAAGGCAAATGGAGATTAGCCTTCAGTTTTGTGCTTACCATGGATATTTATGCATATCTTATCATGACTGTTCATGTTGCTGTCACTAATGATCACTGTGGAGAGTCCATTTCACCCCGCACATGTCTTGCCCAAGATATCTTCTGCCCTGCCAATTCAGGCACTAAGTACTTCATATGATTTCTGTATCCCCAGATGTGAAGTCAGGCTTGACTTGGTATTGCAGACTTATAATCTGTGGTTTTGGAGAACTGCTCCCT
>JADRCG010009889.1:889569-931949 GCA_019844195.1 Rhabdomys dilectus | reverse complement strand
ACACACACACACACACACACACACACACACACACACACACACACACACCATGTGCTCAGGTCTTCAGCTACACCTTAAGATATCTAGGTATATGTATCTTAAGATACCTTTATTTATACTTCTCAATTGGTGCTAAGCTATTGGAAAATGTGACTATTGCCACTTACATGACAGAATATCCTGCAACACACAGAGATACAGCAAAAGGAATCTGGTCACAGACAATAGTATCCTCAGTCACTACATCAACTCATGCCACCTGTACAGGTGCCTGGATCCTGAAACAATCTGGCCTGCATATGAAACTGGAGATTCTTGAGCTTTCAGTTCTTAATAACCAACCACCAAGTTTAAAGGAATTTATGAAGATGCTTCTATATTTATCCCTTACTCCCTTAAACCACTTTAAGGTACAAGTTTAAGTCTAGTAAAATAAAAAAGAGATTCCCAAGCCTTGCAAATTCCAAAATGCTAAAAAGGGGTTGTGGTGGCTTTCATGAACTCACATTCTCACTGATGCTCAGAAGATGTGTTAATTCATAGATTCTAGTTTCTTTTACAGGGTCTCTCTTGCTTTTCTTGGAATGCTCGCTTTGGAACTAATGTGGTAATGTTTAGAGCTCAGTAGACTGGAGCTTGATGCCCATCCCTACTGCACTGAGAGTCCTCTGAAGACTCCCTGGGAGAAAAAGAACCTTTATAACAGCCATGCGATCTGATGGCCAGTGACAGGCCATCTGTCTACTTCCGTATGTACCTTGCCATCCTTTCCTGGAACCCTCTCCACTGTTGATCAGAGTCTCATGTGAAAAGACTTTTTAACATGGAATTACACCAGAGCAGCTGAGAAACACTACAAGCAGACCTGGGTCTCAACAGACTGCAGTTCAGTGCATGCTCCTAGGTGATTGGCTCTTGAACTGCTTGGTTGTGGGTGTGAAGATGGGGTGAAGAGACAAAGACAGATAGAGAGATAAGGCCCTCAAGACTGAATGTCATCTTCAGGCTCTTCTCCTGAAATGCAGGAGCCTACTAACAGGAAGCAGGAGAGTTGCTTATGTTGTTTGATTCTGGTCACTAAATTGTGGATCCCAGAAAAATGAGCCCTTTGAATTAGGGTGAGATCTCAATGTTTCCATATGTGTAAGGGAAGAGAACAAGGCAGTGTGGACAGGCCACACAGAGCTGCCGTAATCTCCCTGAACCCTTTGTTGTCCCTGTGATTGTAGATTTCTACTTATACCACATGTTGCTTCTATTTGATGACTTTGTTTGTCTAACTCATGAGCAATGAAAAATTAATGATAAGCTTCTTTGATCCCCAGCTGCTTAAATATTTGTTAACAATCACGTGAACTGGTCTCTGTTGTAATCTATTGCTTTTATAATGCTCCAGGAACATTCATGAATCCTCAAAATATGTCACACACTTCCATTAATATAGATCCCTGTAATTTAAAGAAACACTTCTGGGAACGAGTACAAAGTTTGAAAATGTTTTGGGTGTGCAGCAATGTGAGCTGCAGCCTTTGAGAAACAGCTTCTAAACCCTGTGCAGAAGCAGCTTATGTCCTGTCTCCTTGTGACACAGTTTTTTATATGTGTTTATTGGCTCATAACATGTCTCATTCAAGCACAGCAGAGCACAGCCCTGGTGGTATAGGCCTGTAACTTCAGCACTAGGGTGAAACCAGAAACAGGACAGTAATACCCATGCCAGATGGACTACATACAAAGACCCTGTCTCACAGGGAACAAACATGCACACCACATTGGCTGCAGGCATTCTACTTGCTGGGCTGTAGCTCTTGAGTGGGCGTGAGACCTGTTGAGCTGCATTGTGGTTCCCATGGGTCTGCTGCCTTAGTTGGCTGGAACTGTGGCTTGGGAAGCAGAAGTGTGGGAATTTGACTGAGTTCACTCCATGTGACACTGGGCAGACACTGGACTATGAGAAGCCACTGAGGTCTGCCCAGGCATGGAGAGGTCTCACCTTGAGACCCCTTGGGGGCAGTGCTCTTGGGTCGGGGTCTCTAGGCTGAGCAGCTGACCTTAGACTGGTGGTCTCAGCCCTTGGGCACCCAGAGGCCATTGGGGACCACAGAAGGTCTGAGACAGAAGGCATACGGGTTAGACCAACCTGCAGCTGAAAGGGACAAGAGGGTGAAGCTCCGACAGTGCCCCACAAGGTGGAGACTCTTGGTCACTGAGACTCACTTAGCTGGGTCATGGCTGGCTCAGCTAGCTTACTTGAGTTGGCAGGTCTCCATGATGGGAACATAGAGAAGTACTCCATGGGAGATTAGACAGGCCTTGGTAATCAAAGGCCTCCTCCACGGTTCTCCATGTCAGGCCCCAAAGACAAGAGGAAGTCCATGGTTTTAAAAGGTTTATTGTCAAGGTGGAAAGTGGATGTAGCTGTACCCCATGTCCTTAGGGCAGGCCTGAGGTTAAATACGATTTGTAAGGAGGAGGGACTGGGAAAGAATGATTAATTGGCTATGCCCTCTGGCCTTTAGGTACCTCATTAATATGGAGATCTTTTGAGGCTCTGAGGCCTGTAGTCATGCCCTCTACCTGTTGTACTTGATTGAAGACCAAAACCTTTCTTTGTGAGGGACTGTGGATAAGTGTAAGGAACCAGGAGCCCAGGAGCAAGGCCAAACTCCTACCGTCTCTTTAGAGTATCCCAGTTCTAGGCCTGTGCTTAAACAGGTACCCAGTTGCCTCTCACAGCCCACGATTCCACATCTACTGACTTTCTTCAGAGTCCTTCAAAGGTTTTTAAACATTAATTAATTAATTCACATTGCAAACATTACACCCCCCCCAACCTTGCCCCTGGTCCGCCTTCACAGAGTTTCTCCCTCTTCCTTTCTCCTCTGAGAGAGTATGCCATTTTCATGTGTATTCCCCTACCCTTGTGCATAAAGCCTCTGCTGATTTAGGTATGTCCTCTTCCACTGAAGCCAGACAAGGCAGCCTGAAGACATGGAGACTGAGCTGCATGTCTGCCACACATGTGCCTGGGACCATGTTTGCTCTTTCCTTGATGGCTCAATATCTGAAAGCTCACATGGGCTAGGTTAGTTGAGTCTCTTGGTCTTCCTGGGGGTTTCCATTCCCTTAAGGGCTTTCAATCTTTTCCCCACCTCTTCCTTATGGATTTCTGACCTCCATCAAAAGTTTGTCTGTGAATATCTGCATCTGTTTTAGTCAGCTACTGGGTAGAACCTCTCAGAGGAAAGTTATGCTAGGTAAGCTACTTTCTGCAAACATAACAGAACATTATTAATAGTGTTAGAGACTGGTACTTGCTCATGGGATTGTCTTCAAGTTGGGCCAGTTATTGGTTGGCCATTCTTCAGTTTCTGCTCCATTTTTGTCCCTGCATTTCTTTTAGACCAGACAAATTTTGGATCAAAAGGTTTGTGGGTGGTATCCTTATTCCTCCACTGTGGTTCCTGCTTGATTGCTGAGGGGGCCTCTTTAAGTTCCATGCCCCACCATTAGGCGTCTTGGCTAAGTTCACCCCAGTTGACTTCTAGGAGCCTCACCCATCCCAGTTCTCTGGGACTTCCTAGATTTTGCCTTCTGCCCTGCTACCTACAGCAGCTGCAGATTTTCATTATTTCTCATTGTCCTCTGGGCCTCTCTCCTGTCTCTTTCACACCTGATCCTGTCCCCCCATTCCCCTCTTTCTCCACTCTACTACCCAGTTCCCTCCCCCCCTTTGCCTCATATGAATATAATGCTTCCCCTTCAAAGTGAGATTCCAGCACCATAGTTTGTGTCTTCCTTTCTTGTTTAACTTCTTTGGTTCTGTGGGTTGTGGTTTGATGTAAAGCACATTGGGATTCTGGAACCATTATCAGTGTGAATGCTGGAGCCTGTGCTTTATTCTGTTAGTAACTGACATGCCTGGACTTGCCCAGCACTTAGGCCTAGTTTTCTTAGCTTTCTTCCTCATGCATCCCTCCCTCCTCTACTTCCAGACACACTCACAGACACACACACACACATACACACACACACACACACACACACACACACACACATAGACACACACAACCTGTTCTACCCTTCCCTTCTCTTCTTAACTCAGGGTTGTATTGGAGACTCTGGCAACTGGATCTTATCCAGTCTGATGTTCTCTACAGTGTGCTGACATCAGTAATGACTTATTTGGTGACTTTGTATACAAGAATTTAGAATTTGTCCTGAAGCACATGTAAGTAAGTATCCTAATCATACCCCCAACCCCATATTTTATGGTAGAGTATCTTTTTAAAGATGGTTTATATTTACAAACATTCTATACATAAATAATAGTGATGATATAGAGTGAAAAATTATAAACACCATTTTATAAAATATATACAGGCTCACTAGTTCCAAGAAAGCAGAACTGAATGTAAGATTCTAGGCCTTTCACTGCCCCAGGATACATTCCTCAAGCCTCAGGGAAGACAATCCACCTGTGGGTGGGATAGGCCCAAAGCAGGAAGACACATTCCTGGCCACAAAGAAAGATGCAAGACATAGTAGGTGGTTCCAAGAACTAACTTTCCACTGATCTTGGTTACCCCTCCCCCCCACACACTTTGAGGTCTTTTCCAGTGTTACAGCTTGCTGAGTTCAAAATTTATAAAACAACCAATCATGTATAACCATGCAAAAATACAACCAATCATGTGTAACCACCCGAAAATTCCTTCCTTTCCCTACCCCTTAATATAAAAAGCTCCTTAGCCCACCACTCAGGGTCAAACTGTACTCCTGTGAAAGTGTGCAGTTTGAACGCTGGCTGCCAGCTCTCTTCCCTAATAAACCTCTGCTGATTGCATCCAGGTACGGTGTCTTGGAGTTTGTGGGTGTTCACGACTTCCCGAGACTTGAGTAAGGGTCCCCCTCATTTGGAGTCTTCAATGAAGGCAAATCGATACTTGGAGAATTGATAACCCCTTGAGCCATCTGACACTTCAGTGGAAATAGGTGTTGATGGTGAAATTTGAATATTTAGTCAATGGCTTTTACTTGTTGGTTTGATCAGAAAACAAATTGATTAAAAATTGTAATTCTTAGGGCTAAAATTTCACAGAGATAAAACTGTAAAATACTAACTTGTAAAAGCTACTAATTTATCATAAACAAGCTATATAGATAAATTATAAACACATATATAAAAGTGTTATTATTGGGAAATTGCTGTAGGGCCCAGTTGAGCATACTGGTACCAATATAGGAAGCCAGGAAAGTCACCAAAGGGAGCAAAGACAGAGGGGAGGGGGCAGAAAACAGAGAAAGCCTGCATGCAGAGAGAGAAAAGGAGAGAGAGAAAAACATGTCTAGATTATATAGAGAAGGTCCTCTGGCGTAGGGCAGCCCTACCGACTCAGGGACAACCTGTGCCTCAACAGGAATCAATGATTTGCTTCCAATGTTCTAGAGCTGATAGGGAATATGATGGCTAAAGACACTATCTTAGATCTGAGGCCAGCTCTGAGAGCAACCAGAGACTGAGACAAGACTAGGAAGTCCAGGAATGCAGGAAACACTAGATGTTCTTTCACACCTGAGAAAACTCCAAGAGAGAGAGAGAGAGAGAGAGAGAGAGAGAGAGAGAGAGAGAGAGCATTTTGACAGTTAAAGACCCTCCTCTTTTTAGCTTGGTCTCAGTGTCAAATCCAACCATGTGAACTGAGGACACCTGTAGCTTGAAATAAAAATTTAGTTAATTATAATTTACATTGAGTCTATTGGTCTTTCAGTGTTTTCTGAGTCCGTAACACTGGGAGCCAGGATTTTTTTTAAAAAAAGGGTTTTGAAATAAGATTATGATTCTTGAACCCAAGAGTCTTTAGAAAGTTATATACCAAATATTAATGAAGTACATATGGTAAGGATTTTCTAGAGGAGACTAAAGTAGAGACTAAAGGGTTCTTCTGAAAGTCAGTTGTGATGGATGGTGCTTTGTTGGGGCAAACATGTGAAGGAACATTTAGCTAAAGTGGACTCAGGTGAAAGGCTAAGGCAGACTCATGAAGGAACGTTTTCCTGAAGCAGACACAGGAGAAAGGATGTTCTGCTAAAGCATGCATGTGAAAAAATACATGATAAAAGGATTCTTTGCTAACACCACACAAGTATTGGTTCACCTTACATGGGCTAGTTGGGACTCCATAGCTAGAAATGCACCAAAAAATTACTGGTGGTGTGCTGTGGCTTCTACCAAGTGGGGCTGATTGGCAAAGTGATGTCAACTGAGACAGGTGCTCTTGATGAGGGAAGACAAGTGCTGAGGCAAGACACAGGAGGACACATGATATTTGGAGGGTATAAAAATGACACAACAGACAGTGATGGAGTCTGAGTTAGGCTTTGCTTATAGAGCTACCTGTGAAACTCTTGTTGGTCTCAAGTCTTGACTGATCTTCAATTAGCTGAGAGGCACAGCTGAGAATTTCTCCTGCAGTTTTTGCTGGTCCCTCCTGCTAACTCCTGCCTAGGCTGAGACCCGGCAGTCTTTGCTAGGTAGTACAACTGCCTCTGATTGCTATCCAGACTCTATTGACCTGAACTGCTGGTGTATCTGTGAAGTGTTTATGCGTGGATTGAGCTGCCATTTCTAACCTTGTGAACTCAATCTCTGATTTCCCGACAACACAAATGGGAGTTGCTCCAAAGAACCATTTCTAAACAGGTCTGCTTCCCTTGTGTTCTTTCTTTTCCACTACCTCCACGGGTGGTAGGCTAAAACAAGGGTTAAAGTATATAAGAACCATCACTAAAAATAAGGGTTAAAAAATTAAAGTTACAGGGAACCTTGAGAAGAAAGCAAATTGAAGACACCATATTAATAATCTCCATGTAATAAGAATGCAGATTAGGAGATTACTGTTTGTCTGTTTCCTCTACAAAACATAGAGACGAGCTTCATCCTGTAGCACAAGTCTTTAAGTCAATGTCTTCTGGTGGATACCCTTTTATGAAGAAGTATTCCAGTGTTGGACCTAGAGACACAAAAAAATATTAGACACAACAATTAGACCTACTACTCAATCGTGGGGAATGTGAGAAAAGTGCCATGCTGAGTTGCATGGGTTTGCTACAGGAACTGAGATCCATAGGATCTTGTACACAGTCCTACACTTCTCCAATGTCTATAATTTCTTCCAAAAGGTAGAGTGAAATAGATTCTGTTGTTAAACTTAAATACTTAAATATAATATTAACTACTCACAGTTTGTTTTCCTCTAACTTATAGTTAGTACATTTCAAAAATATCTTGGATCGAAAAGTTTATGGCAGAAGGAAATCTCCTACACATATATGGTTCTCATGTTTGAACAGAGAAGAAAAAAATAAGCTAAAGAAATATATATATATATATATATATATATATATATATATATATATATTACATGTATGTATTGTATTTTATATATATATTACATGTATGTATTGTATTTATATATATATATATATTACATGTATGTATTGTATTATATATATATGTGTTTGTTATTTCTCCTTCTTTAGTGAAACAGGCTAATCCAAACCAGATTAGATAATGCAAGTTTCTTGGGAAACTGCTGTGGGTGTGTAAATTCACTAGCCCCAAGGACCAAGGCCATCAAATTTGCCATGGGGAAAGTGAGTGGGAGTGAAGAGGGAGAGAGAGAGAGAGAGAGAGAGAGAGAGAGAGAGAGAGAGGGCATGGTGTTAGTTTTGGAAGAGATGGGAGAGGGGAAACTGATCAGAATATGTTGTATGGGGCTGGAAGGATGGTTCATCCATTAAAGGCTAGCCTCACAACCAAAAATATAAGAATATATTGTATGGAAAAATAATATTTTCAATAAAAAATTAGAAACAAGGGAAGAAATGATGGTGTGTTTAAAAGTGAATGAGAGAAGAAAGAAGCACTGAAGGCTATGGCTTCATCTTGGTGGCCAGCACTGAGGCAGAGTGCAGTCTGGATGAAGCAGGGGGAAAAAGTTGGCATACTATGTGCACAAATTAGTCAGGCTTAAGGTTAGAGATAATAGTTCAGGATCAACTCTGGATCTTTGATTAAAATATGTGTGTTGGCTGAGGATGAAAAAGAGATTGCACTCATAAGAACATAAGGGTAGAAAAGTAAGAATAGCACAGGAAGAAGTCAACAAAGTCACTTTACTGTCTCAGACTCAGCAGTGTCATCTGCTGTCCTGCTCCATGTGAACTTGCCTGGCAAATGTACTGCTTATGTCAGGTGACAAGAATCATGAGAACCATGCTTGGAGAGAGAGACTTTGACTCAGGAATAGGGCATAGAAGGCAAATATTTATGCCAGGAAATCACAAACACAGGAAGTTCAAGGTTTAGAAAAGACAATGGGAATGATGGAGGACTTAGAAATTATGGAGTCAGCGCAACAGACAATTATAAGCTTTCAAAAGTTTTGTAAAACATGGGCAACAGTGTGAAGAGCTATATACTCATTGTAAATTATAATTGTTACATATATGGACATATGTGCATAATTTTTAATGCATTCTAACGCATTTATATAGTTATAAAAGAATCTATAAAAGTTAATATTGCTCATACATCCATGTGTCTAGGGCTAACCATTTGGAATTTCGGCCTGTGAATAAGAAAAGGAAAGAAAAAACAGATGCAAACTTGGGTGGTTAAGGAAGGGGCTGTATCTGGACAGAGTTTGCTCAGTGATGAGTATTATCCAAATAGGCTAACCAGTTGCTGGAAACCTTCAAGGAACTAATAAATATAGCTAAATGTATAGTTTAAAGTGTTCAACATTCTTGTCAGAGAAGTGGAAATTAAAAGTTCTCGGAGCTTTTGTCTCATTCTAGTCAGAATGACTAAGATCAAGAAAACTATAGTCAACAAGTGGGGGTGAGGGTCTAGGGAAAGGGGACCCCTCAGACACTGTTGATGGGATTGCAGCCTGGCACAGGCCCTCAGAAAGTCAGTGTGGAGAATTCTCACAAGGCTGTAGGGAAATGTCCCTGGCATTGAGTTCAATGAGTAAGTTGAGTTCAAGAGATAGAGTTTGTCAGATTGAAGCTACAGTGGGTTGTTATGAAGAAGCCAGTGTGACAAAACACATCTCACAGGAGTGTGCTCTGGGTGCCTCTACACACTTAGAAACCATCTACTGATGTGCCATGGCTTGTGTATGAGATCTTGTACATTTTACTTGTAGCAAATCAGATAAGAAACAATGAAAAAAATATTAAGTTTTTCTCTTGCCTCAAATTATTCATGGTAATACCTATCCCTGAGTCTAATTTAAAAACGAAAGTTGTCTTCAAAAGGGTAGTACTTAGTTATTTTTGAACTCTTCTAATACCAGTGTCTATCATTATATGTTTATATGCATATAAATACATATACATATTACATATAAATACATATAAATATCCCACAGAACTTAAAAGCAACAGAAATTTTGGTTTTTTTGCATAGTCATACACAGTATACTTTTAAGAATTGATGCTGCTGCTGACTGAAATGAAGACTATATGACAAACATCCTTGATACCTCAAGTTTCTTTCCAAGATGTTACTCACTGGTGATTTCTTTATTCAATGCCTTATGCTCACTTTGCATCTCCAAGCCTATCCAAGTCTTCTCCAGCCATTGTGAAAGTGGTCCTACAGTTTACTTGACTGACTCTGAGTCTTTTGGTTATATATAAGGGGTGATACACGCCGGTCATTCTGTGCACCAAGAATAAAGAAAAATTAAAAGTACTGCTCACCTTGAGACCTGCAAGTTACAAGGCCATGATGCTTTGTGGCTTAGTCAAGGGTCTTTGGAATGCAAGTGTCAGGCTCTTAAATGAAATTGTTTTAAACAAAACCCTGACTCCAGGTAGTAGCAATTGCAAAGATGAGCCCAGTTTTCAGATGCACAGTAAAATGAAGAAGCTCAAATGATGTTGCTGCCCTGCTCCACAGGCTTCTCTTATTTTTACCCCTAATTTACATGGATGCACTCACAAATGCCTCTCTCATGTGACAGGGTCATATATTCTTCTGAATCAGTCTCATTCAGAGAATGACAAGATACCTCAAGAAAAAATATCAATAAGTCCGTGTAATGAAAAATAAAGTAAAAATAAAATAGAAAGGCTATTGAAGAGATAAGAGATCAAACCAACAACAAGAGCTGCAGCAGTAGCAAATTGTGCACAAAGAAATTCAGTAATTGAAATGAGAAAACAAGAGACAAGAGGGCTTATTGGGAGAGATGCTACTATCATGCCTGACAACCTGAGTCCAGCTGTCAGGTACCACATAGTGGGAGCAGCAAGCAGACTGCCATTAGCTGTCCTCTGACCTCCACATGAGTTTGGTGGCACATGAGTTCTCCATATACATACAATAAAGGAATAAATATAAAACAGATTTTAAGAAAATAATAACCTTCATAAGATAGACTTCCCTGGGTTTAGTTACAGAAAGCATTCTAGTGTCCAAAGAAAGATCCCCTAGTTTAGCTTAATTCCAATGAGACTCAAATACTTCGTTTCATTTGGACTTGGACAAACATTGATGAACTTCCAATTTGTATACTAACTGAGAATTTCTGTAGGTTTTAATGCTCAGAAGACATTTCCTTGTTGAAATCAAATCTTCTCCATCAACATGGTATTATCGACATGTTCTACCACATGGACCAGAAGCCATCACTTTTCTCTATGGAGAACTTCTAAAGAAATTTCACTGAGCAACCTCTGGTAGCATGAAAAAGTACCCTGTAGGTGCTCACGATCTTTCAAAATATCCCACTGGTCACAGAAACATCAAATGTACAAAACATGCTTATTGACTCATAACAGCCAACTCTATGACAGGTCCATGTTACAGCTTCTGACTGTGACCCTGGACCTTCTGTGAAGAGCATGGAAACACAGGGAAAAAAGTGTGTACATTGGGACTGGAATCAGAAGTCCTCTACTGGCTTCAGAGAATTTCACTAGACTTCACTAGTTCCTAAGCAGGCATCTTTAAATCAAGGAGGTTTGTCTCCATGGTCTAAAGATGTTCCTAAGCCCAATGTGATGATCAGACCACTTCCCATAAACCACCCTTCATCATAGTTTTCTGATCAGAAACACTTGAACATTATTCTGTCAGACTTTTACTATTTTTCTTCTTCCCATCATCATTAATATCTGGAATGTACTACATCAGATCTCAGCTCATCCAAGTCTCATATATCCTTACATGTAAAATCTTCTATTCTAATTTGGGAAGCTGCTTAAATTGTGTGATGTCTCTTTAAATAGGAGATGAATAACATAAAGTTCTTGAGGCATTTGAAACTAGGAGATACAGTCCCCATTAGTTTAACAAATAGAGGCATTCGATATTGGATAAAACATTCCAATGATATTGAAATTGACAATGTCTTATGTAAAGTAAGAATACTAAATTTTAATTTATTGCAGAGCTGGGGCAGCTTTGTGTAACAACTTCATAGAAACCATGATAATTTGAAACTTGTGATAAGCCAGGTAGCAGTCATGAGGTATATAATATATACAGTGTATTTTATTAGCTTATACTTGCTAATTACCACCATCTTTTTTTCTGTACCATTAAGAGATTTTCACAGTAACCCAATAAAGTATCCACTTTTATTGACCAACGTTTTATGGGTTTGTAAGGAACTTTGAAGAGGTTAATTGCTTACTCAGAGACATTAAAGATTAGGCAACAGGGCTGTGGCAAGATCTCTTGTATTTTACCACTACCCTACATCCTTCTTTATCTTCTGTGATTTAGAGTCACACCTTCTGTCTTCTATTGAGATTATTTGTTTTCCTTGCTTAGAACCTGATAGGAGATCAAGGTTGAAAGACATCTGTTGATAGATGGTCTCTCTACAACACCTCCTTGGTCTCTACTTCTTCCTATTCTCTCCGCTGGGATTTGATATGACACCACCAGTAAATAACCTGTATTCTCTAGAAATATCTAAAGAAAAGTTTTGTTTTGTGTTTTGTTTTGTTTTACCACTTATCACAACTAATAACTCACATGTATGATTTTTGTGAAAGAATTAGAGTCAATTGTTAAGGGTAAACGTGAGTCTTTTTTTTTTAGTTGTTGCACATTGGATTTGATGCAAACCAAGTGCACAAGTGGTCACCCCACCTCTCCCAGAGTCCAGGGTGCAGTGCACAAGAGTGTTCATGTATGATGTGGTGGCACTTCTTGGATTTCGGTAGCAGCTCAACACTCTCTACACTGTGGATGTCGTTTCTTGTAGGTCAGTTCTCATTTTCTAAAAGTATAAGCATTGCAGAATCTCAGACATGTGGAATGCCACATGGCTTGAGGTGCCCAACAGTACTTTAGCCCAGCAACTGCACAGGAGACAGGGCAGCAGAGGGCGCGATTGAGTCAGAGATAGGAAAGTGACTGTTGACTTCTTCCAGTGTTATTACTTTTCTACCCTTCTACCCTTCTGAATGCAATCTCCTTTCCATCCTCAGCCAACACATATATTTTAATCTAAGATTCGAAGTTGAGCCTGAACTGTTACCTCTAACCTTGAGTCTGACTAATTTGTGTACTCAGTAAGCCAACTTTGGAACCCAAGTGGGGCCATAGCCTTCAGTTCTTTCTTCTCTCATTCACCTTGTATACACACCAACATTTCTTCCTCAGTTCTAATTTTTTATTGAAAATATTATTTTTCATACAATATATTCTATTCAGTTTCCCATCTTTCACCTCATTCCAAACCCTCCTCACCATTCCAATCCCATGCATGACTCTCTCTCTCTCTCTCTCTCTCTCTCTCTCTCTCTCTCTCTCTCTCTTTCTCTCTCTCTCTCTTTCTCCAAGCAGGTAAAGAAAGCAAACAATAATAAAACAAACAAACAAAAAACTAAGAAAGGGCACAAGACTCTCATACACAATCATAAGCACATATACACAAAACCCATAAAAAACACAAAATAGGAAGCCATGTTATACAAGCAAAAGAATAATAAGGTTAAAGAAAAAATGCCAAGTCTGATGATGGTGGCAAACTAATTCCAGAACTCAGGAACTGGAGGCTCTAAGTTTGAGGCCAGCTTGCTTGGTGTACAAAGTGAGTTCCAGGACAGTCAGGGCTACACAGAGAAACCTTATCTCAAACACCCTCCCATGAATTGCCCAAACAATGTCATAGAAAATCAAAAAAAAAATCCCTCAAAAAATACCTTTGAGTTAGTTTACATCAACATTTCTTAAGGTAGAATTTTCTTTGCTCAGTTTTCACAGAACATTTGGGTTATTGGTGGTGTTTTATAATAAATATTATTTTGTCTATTTCTAGTGTATACACAAAAGTCAGGTTCCACTAACTTCACATCAAACCTCAGAACCAAGGATTTGCAGATATACTTTAAAGGGGATACTATTAATCCCAGAAGAAGGAATTAACAGAGATATCCTAAGGAGAGACTGTGAGACCAAAAGGACAAAATTTGTAGATATTCCCTAAAGAGAGGCCCAGAAGCCCTGTAGGAGCAGCAGCCCTCAGGTCTGGACTCCCACTAAGCCTTCTAACTGCCTCCACAATTTCTCTCCTTGATATCGCTTACAAATATTTTCTTTTCCTTGTCTCTTATTCTCTTAATTCAGCAAATGAACAAACATCTATTTCCAATGTTACTGTCAAATATTTCCTACTTGTTTCCCCATGATTAGAATGCCTGGAGAGATACACATATATGTAATTTCTTTCAGTGCTGCTTTTGAAAAATTGAGATTATTCCCTTCCTAAAGTCTACTATGTATTTTAAAGTTTTAATGCACAACTTCTTTGTCTCTTAAGGCCTTTTCTTTCCCCTCCAAGTGCACCTCTTATTCAACATCTCCTGTGAGTAGCAGAGACTGAGTGTGGGGGATAAAGAAACTTGGTCTCCAGCAAGCTTCTTGCTTATTTGTAGGATCAGAGGTCATGGCACAGACTTTTGTGCTTCCTTCACATGTACAGTACTGAACCACAAGACAGATTGCAGTTTCAATACTGTATTTCTTCTTACAACTCACTGCCTCCCAGAGTCTTTGATGAGACAATTGGTCCTGTCCTTGTTTTTGTGCCCTAGACCAGGATAGAAAGTCAATAGGACTCCAGCCACCATTTCCTGGACAGACCATGTTCATTGACTAAATAATGATCATAAATGTAGTGGGAAATTTTCCCTGCAAGTTGGGAGGAACTATACATATATGCGAATTAAGGCTTATAATGCCTGATAATTAATTAGCTTTACTTCAACTATTTATAGATAAAAGAATAAGACTTCTCATTCAGTCTCAAAGACAGGGATATGTCAAGCATATACCCATATTAGGTGATCAGTCAACTGTTGGGTTCTTGGCACAGAACACAAATATTTGTGAGACTAGCTAGTTCTGTGAAATGCAAAATAATTGATCGAGGACGCGGACTAGCAGTTGAGAACATGGGGCTATGCAGCAGCCATTGAGTAACCTCAATCCGATGACTTTGAATAAGATGAAAACTCTCCAAGTTTCTGTTGAAACTCAAATAGGAAACTGCTTAACAAAAGCCTTTCCTTGACAGGGCCACGAGAGACCTATGCATACAGTTAGGCTTCAGTCTGCACACACTCAGCTCATGCTCCCTCATCCTGCAGGAGATGCTCACACTCTTCTCTGTTATTTTCCTGTTAGTCCTCAGCTGCCCAGGATGCATCTGTCTGAGAAAAACCTGAGGCATCTCTAGACCAGCAATATCTAAGATAGAGAACCATAACATGATCACATAGCAGGTGAAGAGCCACACAGCATAGAGGTGAGATAGCCAGAGAGAAGGGACTAGACACACAAAAGATTCTGGAAAGACACACAGACAGACAGATCAACAGACAGACAGACAGACAGACAGACAGACACACACACACACACACACACACACACATTTTATATAAATATATATGTGTTTGCTTTCAGGCCCTGGGACACATGACTAAGGTGCATATTGTACATACCAAAGCAGACCTTGCCTCCAGGTTCTCCCAGCATTCCTAAGCCTCTATCTGCCATATCCTGGCCCCAACCCTGAATTTTCCTGCCCTGGTGGTGAGCTGCCCTTCCCTCATAGGCTCTTCCCTACATAAATATAGACATTTTGGTCTCTCTTTCTCTCTCTTCTCCTCAACTCATTTCTCTTTCTTTTTCCCTCTTCAACTTCCCCTCACTTCCAGTGTAGAGACTTCCCTGTCCTTTGCCCTTTGAGCCAATGAACTCACCCACCCGGGAGCAGCTTCCCAATAAACCTGCCTTTAATATATATATTATATTTTTTTCTCTCATCTGTGTGTTCAAGCATGGGAAACAAATATGTATAGGATTTCCTTCTCTTGTAAACTTTTGATACCAGGATATGTTTGAAATACACCAACTACAAGTTAGAGGAGAACAAACTGTGAGAAGTGAATATTATATTTAAATATTCAAGTTTAACCACAGAGACTATTTCACTCTACCTATTAGAAGAGACTATAGACATTGGAGAAGTGTATGAGTGTGTATACGCATATGGCCTCAGGTGGTTTCCAGGAATACCTACAAGAAAAGGCAGTAAGAAAAATCCTCACATCCTGGAAGGAACAATAGTTCCTATGGATCTTGGTTCCCACCAGCAGGGCTGTTCACCATGCTGCTTGCTCTGATGCAGTCAGCACAGCAAACCCACCCAACTCAGCATGGGACTTCTATCAGATTTTCCGCTATTGTATAGTAGGCCTAATTTTAGTGTCTAATGTTCTCTGTGTCTCCAGGTCTAACACTGGAACATTTCTTCATAAAAAGGTATCCACATTGACTTAAAGACTTGTGTTACAGGATGAAGTTCATCTCCATATTTTGTTAAGGAAACAGATGAGCAGTAAACTCCTAGTCTTCTTTCTTATTACATTGGGGATTATTAATAAGGTGTCTTCAATTTGCTTTCTTCTCAAGGTTCCATGTAACTTTAATTATTTCAACTTTTATTTTTAATGATGCTTCTTTAACACTTTAACCTCCCTTTTAGCCCACCATCCACTGAAGTAGTGGAAAAGAGAGGATACAGGGGAAGTAGACCAATTTAGAAATGGTTCTTTGGAGCAACTCCCATCTGTGTTGTCTGGGAATCCGCTATTCAGTTCACAGGTTAGCAGTGGCAGCTCGATCCACTTGCAAAGACTTCACAGATACACCAACAGTCCAGTTTGATAAAGTCAGGATTGCAAACGTGAAACAGCAGCACTTACCTAGCCGAGACAGCTAGGCCTCAGCCTAGTCAGCAAGAGGAACCTGCAGGAACACCAGAAGAAATTCTCAGCTGGGCCTCTCTCAGTGAATTGAAGAACAGTGAAGCCTTGAGACCAAGAGTTGCACAGCTAGCTCTATAAGCAAGCCTAGCTCAGACTCTATCACTGTCCGTAGAGTCATTTTTAATACCCTCCAAACATCACGTGTCCTTCACTGGTCTTGCCTCAGCACTTGTCTTGCCTCAGCAAGAGCACCTGTCTCAGCTGCTGTCACTCTGCCAATATAAGCTGACCTCATTCTGCTAATCAGCCCCAGTTAGTAGAAGTGGCAAATAAATAAATAAATAAATAAATAAATAAATAAATAAAATGAAAATGAATGAATGAATGAATAAAGAAATAAATTAAAAAATAAAAAATAAAAAGCAAAGCACACCACCAGAAGTTTTTTGTTGTATTTCTATCTATGGAGTCCCAACAAACAGAGCTCAACTACACAATGTAAGGTGAACCAATACATGTGTGTTATTAGCAAAGAATCCTTCATCACATGTCATTTCATGTGCTTGCTTTAGCAGAACATCCTTTCTCCTGTGTCTGCTTCAGGAAAACGTTCCTTCATGAGTCTGTCTTAGCCTTTCACCTATGTCTACTTCAGCTAAATATTCCTTCACCTGTTTGCCCCAACAGGGCACCATCCATCACAAGTGACTTTCAAAAGAACCCTTAAGTTTCCACTTCAGTCCCCTCTAGAAAATCCTTACTATATGAACTTCATTAAATTTAGTATATGCCTTTCTAAAGACTTTTGGATTCAAGAATCAGAATCATTTTTTTTTTAAGAATCAGAATCTTATTTCAAAGCTTTAAAAAAAAATCCTAGTTTCTAGTGTTATGAACTCAGAAAACACTGAAAGACCATAGACTCAATGTAAATTGTAATTTACTCAATTTTTATTTCAAGCTGCAGGTGTCCTCAGTTCACATGGTTGGATTTGAAACTGAAACCCAGCTAAAAGGCCAGAGCCCTTTAATTGTCAAAGACCCCAGTGCTCTATCTCTCTTGGAGTTTCCTCAGCTGTGAGAGAACATCTGGGGTTTTTTTTGTTGTTGTTTTTTTTGCATTCCTGCAATTCCTAGACTTGTCTTAGTCTCTGGTTGCTCTCAGAGCTGGCCTAAGATAGTTTCTTTAGCCATCATATTCCCTATTAGCTCTTGAACACTAGAAGCAAATCGTTGATTTGTGTTGAGGCACAGGTTGTCCCTGAGTCTGTAGGGCTGCCCTGCACCAGAGGCTCTTCACTACATAAGTCCTAGGGTTGCAACCTCAGGTTCTTAAGCTTATATGACAAGTGCTTTACCCACTAAGCTATGTCCCAGCCTGTGTCCTTGAGTTTTGATTGTCAGGGGCAGCCCTGCTTATACATTGAAGGCCTGGGGTCAGCAATAGGCCTGACATATATGCCTTTTAACACAAAGTCTTGGGTCTCTGCAGAAAAACACTGAAACAGATGGCTAGAGGCTATTGTAAACAAACAGCTTTGGTGTAAATTTGCCAAGTCTTAGTCACAGACCTTGTAGATAGGTAACCTTGGTGGATAGTACCAACTTAGATAAGGACAAGTGAATCATAGGAGGAGTCAGAATAATCTGTCCCCTAAACCTTCACCCAGCTGATACTCTGTTCTGGAAGATATCTGTACTCCCCCTGAACATTTACACTCCTGTGTCATCCCCTTCCCCACATCCTGCCTTTTTGTGTGTAATATAACCCCTGTGTTAAAATATATATATATAAAATTACAGTTTGATCAGCCTATAGACAAGCCATCATTCTTTGCATCTTTGCCTGTTTCCCGCGCTCTCTTTCAGGTGACCTCCCCAGACCCCTGTTTAAGCTTATATGACAAATGTCATGCTGGAGAGGACATTTGATGATCTCATTATAGTGTGTCTAGAAGTCTTCTCTGAATTGATTTGAATACAGACACCAGTGCTTTTTGTAGCTAGTTGTTGGTTGCTTGGTGAAAGCTTTGCTACCAGGCTGGGAGGCCCTACTACTGGCAACTTCTTCAGAAACAGATAGAGAGACAGAGGCTGTCCAACATATGATTTGATTCAAGTCTGGGCATAGAGTAGGATAGAGACTTCCAATTTTTTTTAAATAAAACTATTCCCCAGTTTTTAAAGAGTGGGGAGGCTTTCTGGCCTTTTATAGGTTTTGGGAATGTTCTTTGTCTATCTACACATTCCTTAGGGCTTTGCAGGGTAAAGACTCTATGTTTTTCTTAGAACATCAGCTTCCTCTTTCCCTTTAGACACACTAAATTTTCAAATTAAAAAAAAAAAAAGTTTAGTTAACAGGAAAAGAAATGAGGAAATACCACTGAGTGTCTCTCCAGGGGAACTCAGAGTGCTGTGTAAATAACAAAGATTGTTAAATACTGGACAAAGAGAGATGAGTTTGCCAAGGGTTTGCTTATGTCACTTATCAAAGCCCATCAAAGGGGAGGTTGTTCCTTCCCAGGATGGCATGGCCCTTTCTGTTTATAAATTCATTTTTATCTTATCTCTGTTATTTTAATCTGTTCATTACAGTTTCTACCAGTATTTATTCAAATATTCCTCCCTCCCCCTACCTCTCATGTGTTTCTTTCCTATCGCTAAGGGGGATATGTTTATTCTATAGCCCAAACTGTCCTCAAACCCCTGGCCCAAAATAGAGAAAATTAAGGAGATGCAGGAAAGGAAACGAGCCCCTCACTCAAGTGTCTGGTTGAGGTCTTTGCCAGTTAAGGGTCATGAATTTTGATACAACCAATAACATGAGAATGATAAAGAGCAGACTGGGTGTCCAGCCAGAATACATGTGCTTTTGGAGTTTGGTTCAACTCCCTTCTCAACTTTAAATCTGCAACTTTTGGGTAACTTCACAAAAACAGGATGATTAACCTTGTCTACAATCTAAATGTGTTTTAACTCCCTATAATCTATTGTAAAAAGGAGTCCTTTGAAACTTTGACCTGCTGTTTTACCTCAGCAGCAGTCTGGACTCTTATCTAGTGTACTTCTGAAAGAAGTCTGTGATCTCATTTGAAAAAAAAAAGGAAGAAAGAGAAACAAGAAGGAAAGAAAGAGAAATAGTAGTTCCTTTGAAAATATAACTCCATAAGCTATCACGATCATCTATAAAGCCACTGTAAAACATAATGCAAGACTCTCTCTTGAGAAGCCTGTACCCATGTCTAAGGCATGGCTGTCATTTTCCTAGGCTCCCACCAATACCCATGCTTAATTCAATGTTAAAACCTTTCTAAAATTACATTCTAGCTCTGCTTCATATGCATTGGTCCTAAGACTCTTTTCTGTGTTATACTCAAGAATCCTGATTTTCCTGAGTAAGAGTGTATAAGGCAGAGCCCCTCGGGCTTCTGAGAGCAATGCTGAACCATACATCATGCTGCCTCCAACCTTATCACCAAAAATTGTGTGGCTAAATATATCATTAGAACTTTTTTCTTTTTATGCTAGTTACACAAAATATATTTTATAATTTTCCTCACTATTTTGGACATTGACACGCACAATGTATTTATTATAATTAGTGACATCGGGCTAGATTACAGTTTAATAACCAATAGCGAGTTGTTTACTATGTCTTTTATTGTTCGCATTTGTTTTGTAACCTTAACTGAAACAATTCTAAGGATTACTAAGTGACTAACATTAAATGAAATAAAACAGTCAAACATCCCAACATTCTGAAATACTGACATAAATAGTTAAAAATTCAGATAAGACTATAAAATCAACCAACAATGCTCCAAAATAAAGGAACCTGAATAAGCCAGCATTTGGATATTTTCATTTCTGATCTGTGATTCAAGTCAACTGGGTAACAGCATCCTTCCTTACCTGTATCCTTCCTCCCTTCCTTCCTTCCTTTCTTCCTTCCTTCCTTCTGTCTTTTCATCCTTCCTTCCATCCTTCCTTCTCTCACTCCTTTCTTTCTTTTTTTCTTTCTTCTCTCCTTTCTTTCTTTCTGGTCCATTTTTTGTTGTTTTTTTCCTCTTTTTTCTCTTTTTTTTCTTGGATATTTTATTTATATTTCAGATGTCATTCCCTTTCCCCATTTCCCCTCCCTCGAAAACCCCTATCCCATGCCCCCTTTTCCTTTTTGCTCTTATACAATTTTTTAAAATGTTAGTCAAAGGCTTTATAAGTTTGGTAATGCTCAGTCAGAAGTGTAACCCAATACTCAACCTAGATATATCAACTATCTTTGACTGCTGGAGACATATGAACATCTGCTTCCATGTCTCCTCCCCTCTTTCTCTCTCTTTCTCTCTCTCATCACCTAGCTTCTCCTCTCCTTCTTCTCCTCTCCTTACTCCTTCTCTTCCTCTCCATACTCCTCCCAACTTAGCTCATCCTACATATCACCCTTCCTGTTAAAATAAAACTTTTCTCTCAAAATACAATTAGATAATAATTATGACAATTTGTACCAGTGAGGTACAAGTTAGTCCTAATAACCAGTCCATCATTTTGTTAACTAACCAGAACTTTTGTCATCTCTCCTAACTAAAACACTTAGTTCTGAACCTGGATTTTTTTCTTGGCTTTAGAATGAATGTCAGCTGAAAACTCTCCACTCAAATCTTTTCTCTCAAAGTAAATAGCCAGGATTGGCTATGAGACTATAAGTTTTCAACCCCGTCAGAAATTCAGAATGACTGAGTTAACTGAAATTATGGGAAGCACAAAGCATAGCTTCTAAAACTTAGCCAATATATAAAGACTGCTGAACACCTGGACAGTTCCTATACTAAAAAAGGTTGGAGCATCTGATCTTCAGCCTTCTGGCCCAAGATCTTCTGACAGACCATAGTGATGAAGAATTATTAAGGGCTGATTACTCTGTCTAGGCAGATATAATCAGTCGACTACTCTGCAAGTGCGTCCTTTTCTGGACAGTAATTTGTCTGTAGATGGGAAGAGGCAATTCTTGCCTGGTGGATGTCTCACCACAATTGGAGTAACTCCAAAGATGCTCAATTTCTTCTTAGAATCCAAGACAGGAAGCTGTCAGGAGCAGACAGGTCTCTAATCAAAATGAACATTAATACAAAAATGTTTGTAAAGTCAATTCTGTGGACTTCTGACGTTTTGAAAACCAACTATCCATGTAAGGCAATCTGGACTGTTGTCTGTTAAGTCCTCTCAGCTATTTCTAAATAAAATACAGAAAACACCTTATGAATAAACTCAAAGCCCTGAATTTGCTATAGTCCCTTAACTCACAGGCTAACCATCTCAAATCAGTTAGAAAAGTTAAAGAAGGACTGGGTCTAAGCCTTGTATTCCTAAATGTGTTATACAGGCACAATGCCTATGTGAGTATCAATATTCATCTCACTTTTATATCAATAAGAAGCTAGTACCAATGGAAACTTTAAATTTGAAATCAAAGTAAATTTTGTACAATTTAAGAAATTATAACTTCATCTTGAGAATAATTATACAGATTTCTACCAATAGGTTATGGCTATGAAATAAATCCTAGCTAATCCTCCCTGTTCCAACAAAACCACAACTTTTCCCTAGAAAGACAGTCCAATATTAACCACCTTAGTCCCCAAGCCCAGGGAATGGGGTGCTGACTCATCATTAACTTCTTCAAGTTGATTATGAGCATTGAGATATTGGAAGAGGGGTGAGGGGAAGAGTAAATTGATAAGCCTCTGAGACTGGGTCTTCATTGCATCCAGATGGGATTCCAGGACATCGGAGATTTGAGCAGGTCTGCTCAGCTTGCTTGATGAGTAGGTACACCAAGGCTGTGTATTCTGCAATATACAATTCTACTGCTCTGTGTTCTGTGCACCCTCTAGGGTGAGTCAGGAGGGATCCGGTGTCCCCAGGAGCAGACTGGGCAGGGGTCTACATCAGGCCTCAGATCAGGGAGAGGGGCGGAAGGGTCCATTTTGTTTTTGAAACACATGTTATCTGACTCTAGACAACAATCATTTTATCAGGCATGACCACCTTGTTAAGTCTCAAACCCTAGGACAAACTGCTGAGGTGCTTGTTTAATCTATCCAAGTCAGCCTGTCCGGGTTCTCCCAGCATCCCTCAGTCCCTCCCCATTATGAGATTTGGCTAGTGTACCCCCAGATGTGCTTCCTTATCATACACTCTCCTCTTTATTTCTGTTTTTTTATTCAGCTCTAACTTCAGAGTGAGAATTCTCCTCACCTGTAATAGATAAGGACCTACATTTCTGAGACCAAGAGGGTCAATCCTTCTACTTTCTCTGACTCCCCTCCACTTTACCCCTTTGTCAATATTATTTTGTTATGCTCTTAGTATAAATCCATGTTGCAGTGTTATTAGTTTTTCCATAGGAACAACTTATTATTGTTGTTGCTGTTGTTGTTGATTTGGAGGTTCTGAGGGGAGCTAGAAGTGCTTTCTCTTTTTGTGGTACTGGCAAGGAAAGAGGTCTACTCTCTCTGGGAAGGCCCAGGCTCAGCATTAGGGTGTATGGAGTGTGGAATTCCACCCCCCCCATACCCTATGGAATTAAGTCCCCCAAAGCCTAGAGTTGATATAGTCAATAGGGAGGCAAAGGGAAAAGACACAAGATTCACAGTGTCTTGCTCTACACATTTGTGGTGAGCACACATGGGACTATCTGCCAACAGTGTTTTTCTTAACAGAGAAGGATTAAGGGTGGAATGAGAGTGTGCCATGGGAGTGCCTGGTCAGCTCAAGAATGCTCCAAATGAAGTAGAGGATAGATAGTGTCTTCTGGTAACCTTAGTAGATCCAGTAGATGTCAGCATCGCAACCAACTCTGTCATCAGTATCTGGACATTCAAAAGAAGCATGACAGGAGTTCTTGAAAAGGCCAGGCTTGTAGGCATAAATAGTGGAGACCCATCACCCACACAAACCTGCAGAGAACACAGGAAAAGTTGGAGTTGGGAAGAATTCAGTCTCTGCAACTGTGTTCAAAGGCAAGGTTTTCAAAGAAGTGATTAAGGCTAAATAAGGCCATTGGTTTATAAGCTGACATGAATGCTCCATGGTATGGAGGTTTTTATTGTAGAGGTATGAAAAATCCAGAGCAGTGCAAAAGAGGGAGGGAGGAATGGGGGGAAGGTGAGAGAGAGAGAGAGAGAGAGAGAGAATGAACATGACAAGCAGACTGGACCCAACTGTGAGAAACAGGAACAGAGCAGAGAGATAGAGGAATGGAAAGGTGTGTAGGGGAGTGTGTGTGTGTGTGTGTGTGTGTGTGTGTGTGTGTGTGTGTGTAATGTGAACACAGAGTGCAGGCCAAAGAGAGCAAAAGTGCAATCTGTCTGAAATAGCAAGACTAAAAAAAGACTGAGTAGCTGGGGGTGGGGAAGCCCATCAGTATGAGAAGTTTAGATTAAGGGATGGGGAGGGAAAAGCTAGGATGTCAGCATTGACACTGAAATGTATAATGGGTACCTGTGATATTTATTGAGGGAGCCTGGAGACCAGCATGTGCTTTTGGCATGCTAGTGGACACCATGGATAGCCAAGTGTCCCTTCTGCCAGTGATGAGGGAAATGATTCATTTGCTAAAGCGAAACGGGCTTCACAAGCTCCTGAGGAATGCTGGCTTTAATCTAACTAGGAGAGTTTGGGGAAATGGAGTCAGTCACCTTTGGACCTGACAGTGTACAACTTAAGCAATAGAGCTTAAGAAGTGATACCAGAAGGTTCTGCTCAGAGACGAAAGGTCATCTGATGAAATGACAGAAAGTAGCATCTTGGGCACCAAGGGAGAGAGGTCTGAGTATGATACACCCTTGTCACCTCCTTGGGCTTGGATTTGCAACCTTCAGAATTGTGTGCAAATTGCTGTTTCAACCATCCAAATGGTCCCATCCATTTTGTGACAGGAGCCCCAACTGAGCAACACAAATGGATTGTGAAATGTTTCGTTCCATGGAGAACTATAGAATAACAGAAACAGCAAAGGTGAGGGCACGCCTTTCACCTGGGGAGAAAGGATGATCCCTGAACTTTCATGCTGGTGGTGTTCGAGGCTGACCCCCATGTAGACTTTCAGAAAACAGAATGCTAAATATTGGTGTTCGTTCTGCTCTCTCCTTTTCATCTCTGTATTCACTCTAAGTAAGACTCCAGGACAAGGACTAGTGCTACCCACATTCAGGGTGAGCTGTTCCTTCTTAGTTAAACCTTGTGAAACACCTTACACACATACCCAAAAACTTATCTCCTAAGTCATTCTTAAATTCAGCCAAGTTGACCAAGAAGATTCCCCACCTCAGCCAATCCTGTTTCAGGAAGGAGTGCCTCTTCAAACATTCTTAGAACATACACTACCAGTCTGGAAATCATTGACTCAATGGTTCCCTCAACTCATTAGCACCAGTGTGATCAGAACACGGTCAGGGTATTGCAACCTGTAGCAACAATCACTCAAGGGTGAAGAAACTGAGGACGGTACTCTGCTACTCACAGGAGCAGAGCCAGACCTGGGAGGGCTGTGTTCCAGGTCACCTAGTTTTAGTGACTGCATCCTTCCCAAAGATCCAATTACACCAAAAGACCATGTCTATTCTCTTTTCCATCTTTCTCCCTCCCTCCCTTTTTTCCTTCCTTTCCACAGCTCTTAGCCAAAGCAGAGCTAGAACCAGGGCGTACACACTTCAAACCTTTATGTACTCACATTTGTGTTTTCTGCTCAATGTTCTTACACTCTCTGGACCTCTTCACAGGGAAGGATTTAATACACAGAAAAGCCAAGTTGCACGGTGCTGCCGTGCATGAGCATGATTTGAACTTGAGCTGATGAACGTAAGTTGGAGTAGAGTCTGAGCTGAACTCCAGTTGACTGTGGTCGTGGTCTGGACCTACTTTCTCCTCTCTGAAACAACCCTTCTTCGAAGTGGCTCTAGAGATGGCTCTGAGGGTAAAGTAGAGGATGGTATGTACTGGCTAATACAACTTCAGAGCTCAAGGCCAGGTTATCGTTGGGCATGGCAGATGCCTATTTACACATCACAGCTACTCCAAAGACAGAGAAGGGGTTGTGTTTTATTTTCAGGAGCAAGGCAAATATACCCTCTTACTATGTTATCTCAAGAACACTCTAATGTGGATAAGATGCTGCTGAGGAATTGGAAATTCTTAATTGAAGTAGGAGTTTGGAGACATACAATCGATGTCCAGGTCTGTGAGGTCAACACATAGACAAGAGTGAGATGAAGGACTCCACATCTGTGTGAAATCTGTCTTGTTGTCATGGAAAACCATCATTCTCTATATACTTCATACCAAGTAGCTCAATGCCAAGAAGACAAAGTGCCATAAAAGGTAGCTTTGGAATGATGGGTGAGCTAGCTTTGGATTGATGGGTTAACACATTAGAGGGTCTAACTGGCTCTGGATGACAGGGAAGCAATTATATTTTCTAGTGAGAGGGGAGGATAATTCTGTAGGCCTGACAGAGATGATGCAGGAGGCTTGGGATTCTACAGACCAGAGGGTTGCGGTGAGAAAAGACTAGAGCACTTTTTTGCTTTGTTTTGTTTTTCTGAGAGAGATGAATAGGCAATGCTCTAACTCTCCAGTTATCTGCTGAGAAGCTGGCTTTTCCAGAGGGGACTGCCATGAGACCTCGAAGGATTTCAGAAGACTCTCATGAAGTTCTCCTTCCCTGCTTCTTTTCTTTCTTCTCTTCTTCAGCTCCTTCAGCCTCTACCCCTTCTTTCTCACTTTGCTTTCCTTAAGAATCAAGAATTACGTTTAACTTCTTTTTTTCACTTTCCCTGTGTTCTCAGGGACTGTTTTCAGTGACAACTCTTCAAGTATTGCTAGACAAATACCCCTGGCTTTTTCTTTATTCAATAAATTTCTTGAGTTGAACAGAGTCAGTGTTTCTGGGCCCTAAAGGGAACACACCCTGGTGAAGGATCACAGAGGCACCAGGCTTTTGTGTACTCATTAAAATTCTTTCAGTTTCTCTACTAGACACAGACTCATTTCTGATCTCTAAGAACATCTGAGCTAAAACTACAACCTGTGCTTAATGCATGAGTTGAAATTCTTAATCACATTCTGGAAGAAAAATCAAAGGCTTTTTATGGAAGGTATCATGCATGTCAAAAGAAAAAGAAAAAAAAACCCTGTGGAACCATTTATTTTTAAAAATCTGATTTATTCCCCTTCTGGCTTTTGGATATTAAAGAAGTTGGTACCTCTTATGTAAAGTTTCGAGGGGCAAGGAGGAAAATGGGGAAGAAATCAGGCCATTCCTCATGTTCTGCTAACTGAGAAAAAGTTCCTCAGAGCTAAGAGTGTCTACAGCAAGTTGCTTGGTAAGGAGAAATATTTTTTTTCTAGTGTGACTATGGTTTCCCATGGGTAAGATAATAGGTTAAGAGGTTGGTCTCTGAAGGTTCTGGCAATTTAAATGTTATTCTGTGCTATTAGATAAGGAAGCAAAAGGACAATTCTTCATATATTTATGTGTTTATGTTTGAAAACTGCTAGTAAGTATTACAGTTGCAGCATTCCCCTAGGACCCTGGGTTTGAATGCTTGGATCCCCCAGCTGATGGTACTTTGGGGAGGTTGTGAAGCCTTTTGTCGGTGGATCTATCTGGAGGAAGTGAGTCATGAGGGTGGGTCTTGTTGCTTACTGGGACCTGTTTCTGGTGAGTTCTCTGCTTCTTGTCACATCAGGATATGAGAAGGTGAATAGTTCCACCACAGGGTCCTGCTGCCCTGGAACCTTCTGTGACTCTGTCTTCTCTGCTATAATGGACCGTATGCATTAGTTGCTTTAGCTGGGTATTCTCACAGCAAGACTAAAAGTAACAAATGGGAGAAGTAACTACCAAAAGGTAAAGAAACATTAAAAATTCAGCTGTGAGACAGTGAGAAAAATTAAAATGCAAACCAACAGATTTCTCATCAGAAAACAAAGCAAAACAACAACAAATCTTGTCAATCATCGAACAATGAAAGACTTGCAGAGACTATAGAACACAATTGTTCATAATAACAGTCAACAGTGTTGAGAAAACGTTCTGAATCTATAGGAAAACCTTATTACATGGAACCAAGGAGACATGTTAATAAGATAAGACAAATGCAATTAAGGCAAACTCTTAGATCAGGCTCTTGATGTTTTTCATCTAAAAAAAAACCAAAAAACAAAAAACAAAAACCTCCTACAACTTCAACTTAACATGTTGATAAAGCAGTACCATGGCTTCCAACTTGGTAATTCAGAAGTTATGTTGTAAGATCGAATCCTGGACAGTGATCATGAATTCTAAGAGTTCCTGATACACCCTCCTGGAGTCAAACTGTGAAAGGCTGGCACATGGAGATACAACCTGAAGGATGAGGATAATGGAATGCCTAAGAAACCAGTGGCATCCAGGCATGTTGGGCAAGGTTGGTATTAAGAGCTCTGAAATTTTGTAGCCAACGAGCATGAGGAATGTCCTCCCGCAGTACCATGCTGTTTTCCATAGGTGAATGTCCTTCCTCAGTACCATACTGTCCTCCATAGGTGGGCATCTCCAACATTTTCATTCCCCACAGAATTGTGTGGTCAAAGTCTCTCAGACTCAGCTCCTCAAAATCCTAGCAAGAAGCCATACCTATGCTTTCTATATGAGATTCCACACTCAATAATGGGATTTCTGTGGGCTTCCGAAGTCCATATCTCTGGGTGGGGCAAAACCCACTCTTCATATTATTACCAAGAATGCATGGCTGCCACAGACTTTCAAAACTGTCTCCAATCCAGGGCTCAGAGAACTAAGGATTGCCCTGACTAAAAATGCAGACAGAATTAGATAAAACCACAAATAAAATGAGCATCCTTAAGAGAAAATGAATGTGAGTAATATACAGGGGAGCATTGAGCACAGCCATGAGTGTCAGCAACTGGATGATGAAGTGCCAGGCAAAAGCAAATCAGAAACTATCTCTTGGATGCATGTGACAATGAAAGGTATGTAGCTTAAATATACATGGAGTTCTTTGAAATCACAGAGTGGGACGGCCTGAAAATGAGTTGGCAGTGACAAAAATAACCAATGAGCATGAAAAACATTTCAATCTCGGAAAAAAAGATGAAAACGCAAATTAATAGAAACAAATATCACTGACTCATCTCACTGACAAAGATCAAAATAATTTCTAATAATCAGTCTTGGCAATAACATTAATAGTTAATAATTAATAGTTAATGCTTTCATACACATTAGTAAGAGAGTAAACTATATGGCAGTTTCCAAATGAGCAATTGATAACATGTAGTTAATCTTAAAGTACGTTTTGCTACAATATTCCATTTCTAGGAATTTATGCAAGGTCACAGTCACATAAATTTCTAAAGACACACATGTTTAGGATAAATATACTTAAATAAATATTAGAGATTTTCCAAGATAGCCTTTAAATGGAAAAATATAAGTGAGCTGGCTATGGAGATTGATAACATATTCTAAATTTAAAATAATATTTACATGACTTTATTAGCAAAGGAAAATAATAAAAATCCCTCTAAATCAGTGGTCTTCAATCTCCCTCATGTGGTAACCCTTTAATATGTTTCCTCATGTTGTGGTGACCCCCAACCATAAAATTATTTTCATTGCTACTTCATAGCTGTAATTTTGCTATTGTTATGAACCATAATGTAAATATCTATATTTACATTTCAGATAATAATGTAAATATCTGATAGCCTTAAGCAAACCTTAATTGAAGAAAGAGTCATTTAGCACTTTGGTTGAGAACCACTGCTCTAAACTGTAAATAATGATTACTTTTGAAAAGTGGGAAGCAATGAGGGCTTTCTTTTTAACCTTTCACTTTTAGTATTTCTCTATTATTTTGAATTTTGTAATATATGTTTTAAATCACAAAAATGATCAATTTAAGTGTGAGAAAACAATGATATTCAATTTTCAGAAGTAAATGGATGTATTCTTTTCACTATTTCTTGACAAATACTGTGTCCCTATTGCCTTAGCATAGATATCAACTAAGATTATACCTAGTTCCAAACCACAGTTGGTTTTCCTCTTAATATTTAAAATCCCCAACAAATCCACATATTTTCAGATTCCTGTCTTGGCTTGTGAGGGACCATTCTTGGTCTCCTTTTGAAATACCCTGACTCCATGTCTCAGTGTGGTGGCCTTCTGACATTCATATCTCAGACTTACCTCAACCTTATTTTCATATCTAGTAGTGGGAATGTGTGGAGGGAAGAAGCTGGCAGCAATGGATGGGGCCTAGGGAGTCTGCCTGGAGGATGATACCATTGAGAGGAGTCACTGTGAGTGACTGAGGGTACAGTCAGGGCCTTAGGACAGTACAATATTTGTACAATTTTATTAGCAAAGGAAAATAATCAAATCACTGAAAACCGTGAATAACGGTCATACTTACAGATGGTCTCAGTAAAGACCTGTGGGCCACCATGAATTGCTCTAGTAGAGAAATAGCCTGCTGAATTTGTTCTTGATTTTCACCATCAGGTCTCCGGGACCCAACTCCACAATAATGAGACTCCACGCTTTTCTCTTGGCTCTCTGTGCCATCTTCCAGGTACTGCACGGTAAATACCAACCATCATGGCCTTTCTCCTTAAGTTTGCTTTTTTCCTTTTCCGAAGTTAATGATCACTGGAAAGTAAAGCACTAAGGGATGACTAGGAAGTTACCTCTGTGCCCCCAAATCAAATCATCTGTAAGACATGGAATTCTATCCCAGGTACTGCTAAAAAGAGAAGGAAAGCCAAAGAGGAGGGAGTAAAAAGAAGGGGGAGGCGTCGGGTGGAGAGAGGGGGGAGGGGGGAGGGGAGGGGGGAGGGGAGGGAAGGGGGAGGGAGAGAGGAGGGAGGGAGGGAGGGGAGGGCGGGGGAGGGGGAGGGAGAGCGAGAGAGGAGAGAGAGAGAGAGAGAGAGAGAGAGAGAGAGAGAGAGAGAGAGAGAGAGAGAATTAGCTATGAACATTCCTTCAGTATACTTGCCTTCATGATACTTCAGGTCTTCTTAGGAAAGTCTTCTTCAGCTGCCTCTCTACCACTCTACCAAATAGACAAGGCAAGCTGACAACCAAACTATTCACTCAGCTACTGTAAATGTGCGTGATAGCAAAGATTCTTTCCACAGGCTCTTAACAGCATTCTGACCATTTTTGGCACAGTAATGGCGTCAAGTTGATGTGAACGTTCTCTTTTGCCTTTAGCTATCAGCAGCGCACTCAATTTTGAAAGACCTTGCTACCTACGAGGAGGTATCTGCCTGAAGCAGGGAACACCAAACTGCGAGCCTTTCCGAGGACCCTGCAGAGCTTTCACTGTTTGTTGCAAAATGAGAAGTTGACACGCAAGAGGGTCAAGAAACCTAGCGACAGATCTGAGTGTGGTTCCTGTTGTCTGAGTGGGAGCAACATGTTCAAGTCTCAACCATACATCGCTCTGTCGTCACCATTGTTGGCTACTGTGGCCAAAGAAGAGGTGGGCAGAGGGAGGGAGAAAATCGGAAGAATTCACTTATAACAGTTTCAAAGATTTTTATTCTTGTATATATTCCTTGAAAACATTCTGTTTTATTGAGCACGTTTTATAGATATAGAAATTAAAATTTAACCAGGTTGAAAATCTTGCCCCAAAATCACAGACAATAAATAGAAATGCCAAGTCAAAGATTCTTCTATTTTCCAAAGATAGCCTATACAAAATGTGACTAGATGCAAAAGAGTTCACCAGCGTGAGGTGGGTACACACTATGGTTAGCTGGAGACAAGCTACTGCAGTGGCCAAAGTGTTATGCAAAAGCTTGCTGGAGAGATGGATGGATGGCCCAGTGGCATCATGATACTGGACCTGAGGAGGAAGCCTCCTTGGGTTTTTATTGCTATAATAAACACCATGAGAAGAAACCTTGTGGAGGAAAGGGTTTATTTCATTTTATAGCTTGTAAGTCCATCATCCAGGGAAATCATGGGAAGACCTCAAGGAAGGCATGTGGAGGCAAGAGCTGATGCAGAGGCCAGGAGGGATGCTGCTTACTGGCTTGCTCCTTCGAGGCTTCCTTAGGCTGCTTTCTTATAGAACCCAGGACCACCTATTCAGGGGTGGCACAGCTCACAGTGAGATAGGCCCTCCCACATTAATTATCAATCAAGAATACGGCACACAGGTTTATCCACAGGTGAGTCTGATAGAATTTCTTCACTGAAGGTCACTCTTCCCAAATGACTCTAGCTTATATCATGTTGACATAAAATTAGCCACTGCAGCCCCAGAGTTCCTACATGACCTATGAGAGGCCACTGCTCTGTGGAAATGTGGACCTGAAGAAAGACAGGGATTCAAATTACAGTCAGAAGGCTTCCCCTGCAGGGCTGGAGTCTTGGTGTTGATAGAACTATTTTCTGTCTTCTGTAGTCACTTGTCTTGTCCTCATCTGAACATTACCTGTGGTATGGGATCCCTTGTGTTCTGCCTCAGTGAAGGACTTGGCCTAGATGTACAATGCAAAGTTAGAATGGAGAAGAGATAGAGGCAGGATATTGTAGAGTAGTTAGGGAATCATAGGGCATAGGGAAAATGTCAGACACAATCTCATGGATAGAAAGAGCTCACAGCTGGCCTCACAACACGTGATAAACTGTGTCAGCCATGCATCAAGTCCTGATCAGTGGCTACCTAATGAAAAAGCAGTGAGGGTTTGCAAGGCAGCAAGGGCCAGCATTTGCAAAGATGTGAGTACAGATGGTGCATCATTGGTATCCGCTCCCTATACAGTCTGTTAGGAGAGATTACCACAGGGGATTGAGTTCCTCTCTTTCTGATATTTGTAAACAAACACAAAATCCTCAGGGCTGTACAAGAGGATGGGAGCTAAAACTGCAATCCAGACATTAGTTCCTTCTGGCAAGCAACTTTGAAATCTCTAGGTTTTCAGGGTAAAAACAAATTATATCTATGCTTCAATTTCAGCCCATCTCCTAAATGATTTTAGGGTCATAATAAAGGCTGATTATGAGGAAATTCCTTACGATCAAATGAATAAAACCCCTGACTTGGTGTAGACATAACGTTCCCGTAGGATATGTCAATCATCTGGTGAACAACCAGTCCTCAGGAAGGTGGTTCTACCTTAAGCCACACTGAAGACATAAAAGGGCCAATTAGTCCTTTAACAAGCTAATGTATTTTTCCTTCCCAGAATTCCCATTCCTTAACATACTTGCTGCAAATCTCTCTTAAGGTTCTGTTAGGTTTGCATGCCTTCCTGTGTCTTGACTTCTCCATTTTCCCCTCATCTGTCTTTCACATGGTGGCCAGAGCCTAAATAATCTTCCTCTGGTAATTTGGATTTTCCATTCCTTCTCTAATGTTCCCCTCCCCATCGTGTGGTGGCTTGCCTGCCACGTGGCTGATCTGCATACCAACTAACTCAGATGGTGGCGCTGCTTCTCTTCTCTCCTCCATCTCCCTCCTCTGATCATCTGCCAACATTTACAGCTAACATTCTTCAACTTTCTTTTCTTTGAAATTCTATTAAAACTCTCCTTGAGCTTAAAAACAACAACAAACAAATAACACTCAGTATATCGTATATTTACAAATGTAAGATTTGAAAATATATCAAGGGAGAGAAATATGAAGCATTGAAGGTTCTGTAGCTGGGTCTCCATGATGGGTCTCACTGAATAGGACCTAAGACACAAGTTGTTCTCTGGTACCTAACGCCACCTGTTTTATAGTTCTTCTGAATTTCTTCTTCTTCTGAATTTGAAGCTATGTTCAATCATGGACATATCTGGGAATTATCAGATTTTCTGAAATCAAGGGCCAGATAACAGATTGTGCAGGTCTGAGATCCAGATGTGTGTCACTCATTCATCATTAGTTAGCACTGCTATCCATTCCTTTCATGGATTCACTTATGTGTTGCAAATCATATGTTTATGTTAACTGGCAAGTACTGTTACATAGACTTACCATACAACATGACATGTTGACCATAGTACACATTGTAGAATTGCTAATCAAACCATTTACCAATGTATGTTTTATATATTCTTTTTCTGTTTTAAAATAAATTTATTTATTAACAGAAGTCTGTGAAGCCTGCTGGCTGTGTGATCAGTCTCTTGTGGTAATGCTTGTATGTGTTTTCAGTCTCAGAATCAATTGCTTAAAATATTTTATTGATGTCCTACCTTGAGGGTATCAGGTTAAAAAAAATACTCTTATTGGTATCTTTCCTCGATCTTGGAACATGCTGAAACGAGTCACATAGAAAGCACTATGAGAAATTCTTTAATGCATCAAAGATGACACAAAGGCTCACTCCAGTGCTACCACGCCTCTGGGGCAGACACCCATGTGGAACCCATAACTTAACTCTTTCTCTAGGCAGAGGCCCAGCAACCCGGGCTGAGAACTTTGGGATTAAGTTTTCTAGAAGATAAAACCCAGCAGATCTTCCTGAAATTCACTATCAGCTATCACTTTTAGTTGATTGCTCACTTATAGGATTCAAAGCAATGAGGACCTGCCTTCTAGTATGAGGTTGTTCCAATTTTGTCCCAAGAAAAATTTATCCCACATGCATCATGGAGGTGATCAGCAAGGATATAGGTGGTGATAGCAGTACCAGGCAAAGCTGGTGCTCTTATTAGCTTAATTGTACCACAAGAGAACGTGAGTGTTGCCTCGAAGCCATGTGCTCTGTAAACTGTAGTCTCAGAGATTTCAACAACTTCACTTTGGCCTCTCTGTAGTTTCACTGTTGCCTGACTTTCTGACTCTTCTCTGCAGGGAATCCCTGGAGAACAGGGAATCGGGGACAGAAGTAGTACTTATCTGAGTTTCTAGATACCAGTGAGATTTACAGACAACCCACTAAGCACTTTTTATTCAGAGTCGCCCTCCTTGTTCAGAACAGGAAACATGTTAGAGCCACCCCATATCCACCAAGAAGATGGAGAGCTCAGAAAAGAACCCTTCTGCAAGAAGTAAATGTGACTAGTACCAAAGAAAAGTGCATTTTCAATAGTAATTAAACAAATTAAAAGCTTTTACATCCCTATGCCCCACTTGAGAGGGGGATATAGGCTAGGAATGAAAGAGGGTGGGAGAGTGGTCATCAAAGGTGAGAGATGTTAGGCTCTCAAGTTCTAGAGTCAAGGAAGGCTGGTGCTTGGGGCACAGAATAGCAAGAATCTCAGCCTGTAAGTTCTTACTCATTTCTGCCACTTCCTCAGCTCTGATTCGGATGAGAAGAAATGCAGAAACCATATCACCTTAAAATCAAAGACTCTGAAGATTTTCATAGGAATCTCAGTTAAGTTCCCCAGAAAAATGTGCGAAGAGCTTTGCTGTCTCTTCCAGCCCTGGCATCCTGTGCACACCGAGTAGTAAAGCAAAAAGATGCAGGGACACAGGATGCCATCATCTGCTGGGCAAATCTTATGTTAGTAAATAATCAAGAAAACAGAACTGTGAAACTCAGGCCTCGAAAGCCTCAGAGCAGGTGGAGGCAATTAGATGTGCTATGCTTCTGCAGGACAACAGGGGCCTTGGGCTACAGGTTCTTAAGAACTATGGCTGGCACAGTGTTTGACCACAGTGCTGTATGTGAACAAACAAGTTGCCAGGACTTCTTTGAGTTCCAACTGGCTGGCACAACTCTTGTATCCTCATTATGCATCAGAGTATGATCTAAACAGAGAATGCATTGCATCTTCATGGCCATACACTGAGGCATGCAAAAACAAGAAATCAAAGGTCTTGGTTACTGAAGGAAGCAGCCTCCACAGTGCACGCCCCCCCCCAAGTTCTTAGAAAAAAAGAATATATTTGAATACCTATTTTTATTGATATTTCAGTTTTTACTATAATATTAAAATTTCAATTTTAAGTACATTTACATTGCTGTCCAGTTGTCACCTCCAATGATTGCTATTTAATTTTGCAAAATTGTAAGTCTTCTCACAAAAAAAAACCGTTTAACCCTTTTATCTGCCATGTCCTTTAAATAGGCTGTCACAAGAAGGCTTATGAGGTCTTCCCACCTCATAAGATCTGAGTTTAGGGCTTGTCTTCCTACTTCAAATAACTCAGTCAAGAAAAATCCTGACTCCCATTCCAGAAGAGCTTGTAGAAGACAGTGCCAAACCTTCAGTCATGAAGAGCCAGCACATCTGTTGGAAGCTACTTCTTTAGAATTCCAGCTTGTACAGAAGACCAGCTGAAACACCCAGTCTCGTGAGACTGAGCAACTACTAGATTCTTGTGCTTCCCATTCACAACTGGCTATTGTTGGCCTAGTTGGACTGCAGACTGTTGCTTGTACAAGTGATACCTGTTTTATCTGAGGTGACAAGAATCCTTGGTGGAAGAGCACAAGTGTGGTGTCTACAGCTGGAAGCTGAGAGCATACATCCTGAACTGCAAGCAGGAAGCTGAGAGCAAACTCATGATGGCACAAGGTTCTTTACTCTTTCCTGCAGCGACACACTCCTCAACCCAAACAGGAGCACCAGCTTGTGACTAAGCGTTTAAATGCCTAAGACTACTGAGGACATTGTAATCAAACCATCATGCTATTTCAACCTACAAGCTATATTCTGTCTCCTCCAGTTATTTTCCTGCCAGAACAAAACCACAAAAACTCAAAACACATCTTTTAGTTTCTTGGCTATCCAAAGGCAGTTAATTGTTGCAAGGTCAACAAGACCCATGTCCACAAGAAATAATGACTGTTGTCTCCGATCGAGGGATCAAAGGCAACATGATGGGTGCCCCATAGTCTTAACCTGGGATAAGACGGGTTACCTTAGTCTTGTCCCGGAGAGCCTACTGTAGATCCTGTCTCTTCAGTTCTCCCCTAAAAGACTCAATGAGCACCCAGATTCCATCATTATGTTCCCTCCTGGTTATACGATCTGCATCCTGGTTATACTATATTAGTACAGAGACTAAGTCATGATAGTCAAAACTTGAGAACATTCACTTGCAGAGTGGCAGGGCTGCTGAGGGTGGAATGAGAAGATGCATCCGTTAAGTGGATGGTTAAGGAGATGATAACCACCTGAGACAAGGCCAGAAGAATCACGGGAACACACAACTGTGTTCCAGTTGATTTATGTCTGGTGCTTATTGTAGTATCCATTTGTGAGAAATGCAGATTCCCAGAGAAGGCAAACTGAAGCCTCACCATGAAATTAGTAGTCAAGGCTGAAAAAGAACTTGGAAAAAAATACCCTGAAGACATTTCTCTGTGACCGGGTGAACTAGCTAAAACTAGATTAATAATCTTTAAAAAAAAAAATACAAAGTTAAAGAATACGTATTTTGTTTATCTCTTCTACTTTAGAAAGTGTGTGCCTATGCAATAAATTTACTAATCCAAGGGATTATGAAAGAAAAGAAAAATCCCTCAAAAATATACCCATTTGCTTGGGTTTCAGTTTATTCTAGATGTAGTCACATTGACAACCAATAACAGATAAGTGGACAGAGAGCATATTCAGGTTATTGTGAATAAAGTCTCACATGTACAACTATCCATTCTAGCCTTTGTTTCCCATTATTTTGGATATAAACTTGTAGGCATACATTTTTCACAACCTACTTTACTAAGGTTTCAACTTCCCTTATAGCCCACCACCCACCAGAGGTAGTAGAAAAGAAAGATTATCAGGATATGAGGGAAGTGGACTTGTTTAGAAGTAGTTCTTTGGGGTGATTCCAATCTTCATTGTTCTCAGTTCAGTCCACTAACAAACATCAAGCATGAACCAGCAGCTGCAATCCAGTCCACTTGGCAGACACCACACATGAATCAGCAAGGGCAGTTCAATCCAGAAGAAACTTCGAGGCACACTGACCAGCCCAAGTCTGCAGAAGCAGCCACAAGAAGCCACAGGAACCTTAAAAGTTCATTGTTGAGTTTCTCTCTATGAAGTCATCATGAGTGAAGTTCAGCAAATGTAAGGCAAACCAATAAATACTTGTCGTCCTTCAAAACTAGCGAAGTGGAGCCAAGTGAACCAGTGCTTGAGCTCCCACTGTCTGTGGACTCATATTTATATTCCTTCTAAACATCATATGTCCTTTCACATATCTGCTAGAGCAAAACATCCCTTCACCTGGTTTCACATTGACACCAAATGTCACCATTTGGTAACATAACAGACTTTCCAAAGAAACTAGAAGTTTCCACTTCATAAACTAAGTAGAATTGCTAGGTTATGTGGTAGTGCCAACCTGTCCAAGCCTCCTACCTTTTGAAGACTCTTCATACTCTTTCTATAGTCTTGTGACATTCCACGTTCTCACCTGCACAGCACAGGAGCCCGATTTTTCCACATCCTCCCTAACCTTGTTCATCTCTTTTAAGTAATAGTTATCTGTGTGGGATCATGTGGTATCTTGTGGTAGCAAGATATTCTAAGACAGCTATATTTGCAAATTTATTGCATTGGACATTTTAAGTAAACAGATAAATATACATGAGATACACTCTGGAGTCTCATAAGGGGAACTAGCAGAGTGTGTCGATGGTGGACCTGAAGGAACTTGCTTTATTGAGAACCGCCTTGTGGTTCTGCATCCACAAATGAGTTTCCTCTTTCAGTCTGTCTGGGGACAGAAAACACCAGTTAGATTGATTCTTACAAAATTCTAAAGGCTTGATAACTTTTCAAAATTTCTGCAAGAAAGATCTTGACAAATCCAAAGGCTTTGTGTAGATGTTAAGAATTATTGTGTCTCCTGATGGTATTGGTTTTGTTTACATGTTACTTTCAAAATCTACTTCTATCTTCTAAAGGGTTAATCATGTCAGGCTTCAAGATCATCTGTTTTTGTCAAGGATGACAAGCCTCACTGGCACCACTCAAATTCCAAATTAAACACTGTATGAAAATTCAACATTGAGGGCTTTGAGGATGCCTCAACAGTTAAAACCACTGCTCTTGTAGAAGAACTGGATTTAGCTTCCAGCGTCTGTGTGATAATACAGGTTCCAGAAGATCTGACACCCCTTTATGTTCTCCAAGGACAGCAGGCCCATATTATGGTACATATACACACAGGTCGTACATATAAAAAATAAAACAAAATAAATGTGTTTTTAAATTTTTTAAGTCAAGGGAAAGTCTGAATTAAAATTGCAATGAGCACTCTTTTAAAATATATCTTGTGGATGTTTTGTTTTGTTTTGTCTTGTTTTGTTAGTTCTGGTTCACCTTGGCCTCTGGCTCTGAGAATCTTGCCAACTCCTCTTCCATGGTGTTTCAGAGAAACACTGATACCCTTAGAGAAAACGCATCAAAAAGGTGTGTTTTTTCATAGAATGTGGATTCTCATCCTGGCACTTCCTGGCAACGTTGTCTCTTAAGAGCTAGAGCCTTTTCTACACAACCAAAAGATTACTTAAATCCCAGTTTGCATAAATGTCCCTGTCTTTTTATGCACAACAGCGTCTGGGATCCTATGAAAACCTAAAACTTGTCCTTTGCTGATGTGTTTTGTTTTGTTTTGTTTTGTTTTGTTTTGTTTTGTTTTTGGTAAATTTTAGAGTAATACTACTGACTTTAAAAAACAAATAATAAAAAAACCCAAAGAAACAAAAGCTCTCAGCCCAATTTCTTATAGATATCTGTGAATCATTAACAGCTTTGTGGTGAACCCTACTAAAAAGAAGGCAGTCCATATAATGGCATACCATTCCTGTGTCCCATGGCCAAGGCCACTTTTTTGATCACTCAATGCCCATTTTGGGTTTCTTACAAAAGAGGAACTGGGGTCTCCTGGTAAGAATGTCCTGTATGACATTATAAAATACGTTATAAGGAAACATGCTTTGTAAAGATTATGAAATCTTTTTAAAAATTAAAGATTACAAAATCCCCTACTTCCTCATTTTCACGATAAATTAAGATTTCTATAGCTAAAATATCCTAAGTGTGAAGGAACCCATTGGACATAAAAAGACGAAAGAAAATGAATACGTATGAAAAAATAAATAAAAATAGTACATACCTCTTAAAGGAAGCATGTCAGTAATGGGTTTTCATTAAGAAGAAAAACCGTTTTTGTCTTACAAGAAATAAAGCTACAGATAATTTCTCAAAAAGAAAGAAAAGGAGTCAGATGCATCGTGAAGAAAGTCACAGCAGCGGAAGAGACGTTTCCTGTGTGGTTAAGCTGCTGTGAACGGATGGATTTGCTCACAGGGCTTTAAGTAGATGAAGTTCTTGCTTCATCAACACTAGATCAATACTAGAGTTCCATTTTCTTTCAGCATTCCCCTGAATTATTGGTCTAAGGCATCATATAGAGGAAGTTTTACTTTATTTGTTAAATAGTATGCCTAGAATATCTCCTGTTTTGTTTGAGCTTCTCTAAGGAGAAATATTAAATTAGTTAGGCTTATGAAGTATGCAGAATCGCAGGGTGAGCCTTTCCAACACAGATAGGATTGCCTTAACTCTATCAATAAGGGGGTGGGGAGTCTTCTCCATGGTTGAACAGTCTTCTTTCCTCCCCAGACCTATATTTTATCCTGTTGCTTTCCTGAGGGCATCAAGTGCAGCTAGGATACAAACACGAAAAGATGCATGAAAAACAGTGGCACTCGTGCAATTCTAATGACTAGATTACCAGACCAGAGATGAATTTTCAGACCTTTAGTAAAAAGCTCTGAAACTATAAAATATAAAATTGCTCACATGGTGTCAGGAATAACAGAACTGTATGACTGAATGGCTAAAGCAGGAAGGTAGTGGTCTTTATGATCTTTATGACTCTTATAATTGTTCTAGAATTTGGAAACTCCTGTCTACTATTCATATACAGATAGCCACAAGGATATCTGCAGAAAACCCTGTAAGAAGTTATCCTCCAATGGCAATATGAAATTGAGGAAGTCCTGGGCTTGGTTTTGTAGCACAGAAGCTTGCAAAATTTCCAGTGACACATACACACACACACACACACACACACACACACACACACACATCTTACTGGAGCTAATAAAGCATGTTGGCTATTATCAATACCTTAAGTAAAAATAACATTTTGAAATGTGCCTAGATGCTATTAGTGTTAAACTTACATAAATTATCAGTTAAAATTCAAAGATTTTATAAAAATTACCAGGCCTACCATGATCGTGTTGAATAAAATCAATGCTAGCCATAAATAAAGGTTATTTTTTTTCCCTATAGAAAACTGTAACTCACCCATTGTAAAGTAAGTTTTACTGCTGAATATTTGTTGAGGCTTTGTCATCCATCTGTAAACTGGATTAAATCTTTCATTTTCTAATTTCAATGCGATGTTAAACTGTTCTGTTCTAAAACCTAAGAATTTAAAACAAATAACTAGGTTAAAGAGGAAGTTAAATCCCTACAACAGAGCCAGGGCAGCCCTTGTGACCAACGTGGCTTGTATGGCTCTCACCACTGATGGGCTGTTTAATTAGGTCACCCAGAGGGAACCTCTGGCTGTAAAAATCACTGTGTTGCCACCCAAGCATCTGTTTGGCAGGCTGAGCATTATATGGGAAAGTACCAAAGCGGGGCAGGGGTTCAAAAGTGCACACACAGACTCGGGATATTACAAGGCGTTGGTCTCCGTGATTAACTTTACAGAAAACTGAAGTGACTGTCCTTATTGTTCTAAGCCTGTGGAAATTTGGAAAAGGTTTCAACCAAGATCTGTAAGGCTAAATAGTATGACTCTGGAAAAACCCGAGTTGGTTTTTCCAGAACCCTTTAAATTTTTCCAGAACCGGAGTTGGTTTTTCCAGAACCCTTTAAATTTTTTCAATGTCAGGACACAGGTTTTAGAAGATTAAAATCAATGAAGTATGACCTATCATCCAAAAATGCTAAGTAGAGAAAGAGACCCTCCCCCCCAAAGTCACAAACAAACAAAAAAATCAGGAGCTGATAGGAACAACAAATCTTAATCTGAACTCTCATGAGACAATACTGTAAAAATGGTACCACAGAAAATAATGACTGATCGTGTAACAACTGCTTACATTTGTAAAAATGCAAACCTCACAGCGATGGTAAATCGGACCAAACATATTTGAGCAAATGTTACTCACAAGCACAATTATAGATCAGAAATTCAGCTTAACAGCTAATGGTAGATTCGCTACAGCTGAGGAACGTGTGATGGAGCTGGAGAAGCCACCCAAATTAAAGCACAAAGACGATTGTAAGGATAAAGATAAGAAGGGTGAAGCCATGACATAGAAGCAGAGATAAGAAGCTGTCATAAGACAGTCTCGTCAAACACGTAGGAGTCAAGGATGGAAATGAAACAACATTTAAAAATATAGTGATTGGCATTGAGGGTGGGGTGTTTAAAGACAGGACTCTATGGATGTGAAAGCGTCCCGCACCCAAAGAGAACAATGAAAAAAAATTTAACCTCGACATACTGATTTTAAATCACAAGATCAAGAAAAAGGAGACTGAAGTGGGCACTCAGCAGCAGCAGAGCCCAACAAAGATGGCACTCCCACATCTTAGAAGTCACGATGTGGCATGAATCTTTGCTCTGCTTTGAAAGGGAAGGTGCTAGCTGGTTACAAAGACCATGCCCAAGCCTGGACTTGCAAGGAATGCATGAATGCAGAGGTTGCCTGCTAAAGAATGAATGCTCAATGGAATTTGTCATGCAAAAAAGACAGTCATAGTTTGGAAGAAAAGTCAGCAGACATTGTGGATGTTAAAGATGATTTAAAAAAAAAAAAAAGCTTCAATGGGAAATCATGAATGAACAGGCAAGAAATGAAGACTAGAAAACCTTAAGAATACAAGAGAGTTGAGTACTGAAGAGATGAATCAGCAGTGCAGTCAGGTGGCGCAAAACTGCCCATAAGTCAAGTTCCAGGGGATTTACTTCCCTCTTCCAGCCTCTGCAGGCACCTGCACTCATAGACACAGACACACAGACACAGACACAGACACAGACACAGACACAGACACAGACACA
>JADRCG010009889.1:878458-889559 GCA_019844195.1 Rhabdomys dilectus | reverse complement strand
AGACACAGACACAGACACAGACACAGACACAGACACAGACACAGACAGACACAGACACACACACACACACACAGACACACACACACACAGACACACACACACACACACACACAAAAGTAAAATAAATATCTTTTTAAAAAGTAATAAGACACTCAGAAATAAAATGTCAAATTGTTTAATATAAAAGCTAAGATGATGATGATGATGATGATTGGTGGTGGTGGTGACAATTCTCATGGATAACATAGGTGTAAGTTGTATATTTCCCATTTGGAATTTATTTTTCTGTATTTCAAAAAAAAATGTTTTATCATTCTTGATTGTCCAAACATGTTTTCTAATTTCTTTGATCCATTAGTTGTTCAAGTGTGGGTTAATTTTCACATATCTGTAATTTTTCCTTCTGCTGTCACTTTCTATTTGTATTCATTATGGTCAGAAAAGACAAAGTTTAAAATTTTAGTCTTTTTAATCCTAGGATTTATCAACCAGCATGCGGTCTGTACTTGAGATGCATGCATTATGCTGGCAGTGGCTATAATGTCTATGTGAGTTTTTTGGGTCCATTTCTCCCCCAGTGTCTCTAAGCCCAACATTTTCTTATTGGCCGGTCCTAACTGAGAGCAGGACATTGGGCTCTGCTACTGTTAGCATATGGCTGTGGACTTCTCCCTTCAGCTTGGTCCATATTTGCTTCATATATTTAGATACTCTGGTGTTGGCTGCAGAGATGTTTCCAACTATTATGTCTTCTTTCACCAATCATTTTATCATTATATAATGTCCTTATCTGCATTTCATGCCATCTTTTCTTTTTTACTTAAAGTTTGGCTGGTCTTATATATAGACACTTTGTACAACCGTTCTCTTTTATATTTTTATTACCATTTTCATGGATTATCTTTCCATTCCTTAACTATCAGCCAGTGAACGTCCAAAATACAAAGTGAGGCTCTGTGGATGGCCTATATCTGAATACCTTTATTCACTTAGCTGCTCCATGTCTAGATTTAAGCTTCTTATTCATTTACTTTCAGGGTAATAATACAGAGGATATAATACCCTCATTTTGCTCATTGTCTTGTGATTCTTCTATTCCTCCTGCTTTTCCTTGCTTGCTTTGACGTGCCATGTAGCTTTAATTATTTTCTGGGTTTGCACATCTTTGAAATATTTTGTTTGTGGCTGTAAGGCTTACACAAAATATCATCTACTCATTAACAGTCTAATTTAAGCTGCCAACACGTAAACTCCAAAATGTTCTACGATTCTGCACGAGGGCTTCTCTGGTTGACCATTGGTGTGACTGATGATACAGTCTATATACTTTGTATCATGTTTCCATGAAATCTTTTGTAGCTATAGCTTACTATTTCAGTCCTTTAACTTTTCTGCCTGACACTATTCTGTTATCTGTTATTAGTCATCTGTATTGTTCTGGGCACTAACCCTACCAATGTTCACATCATCTTTTGTTTATATTTTCATTTCACTTTGAAGAACTCTCTTTAGCACATCTTGTGTTACAAACTCTCCCAGCTTTGGTTTGTTGAGGAATATCTTTATTTGTATTTCCTTTCTAAATGAATACGTTTTTAGAAAACTAAATAATGCTTTGAAAATTCAAAACATTTATATACTGCATTTTGTCCCTTAACAAGTTCATAACTACGCATAATGGATTTTTATTTTGTTATCCAGTTGTTTTTCTTAACCTCAGAACTTGTTCTTCTTTTAAAAACTTCTGAAGACTCTAAGTAGCTTTAATTTCTTAGACTTTCTGCACTGATTTTATTCTAATTAAAATAAAGTCAGAAACTGTTAAGTGGTCACAAATAATAAAGAAACTTTATGGTTTTGATATAAACATTTTATGAACAATAGTGTTTTCAAACAGCAACACTTATTGGGAAGAGTAGAGTTGGTTTCTAAAGTCACTTTCTTCTGAATTAAAGATGGCTGTCTTCTAAGCTACCATTAGTCTGCAGAAAGCTGTTGAAGCTAACAGCTTGTGCTGATAGCCAATCCTTGTGAGATAATACATAGTACACTATCTAGTATAGTGAAGTACTCAGAGTCCAGAGACACATTGCCGTGTAGTTTTAGTTTCACCATACACAAGCCTTATCAACATATTAATATTTCTAAATTAATTTTTATAATTCCTTGGGGTTAGAATTAGTGCCTCAGTGTGATAAAATTAATTTCCTTTTACCTGAAAGAAAATGGCAATAATCACAATATGTTCCTTGTAACTGGTCCTAAAATATAGATGAAGAAAGTACATAAGAAATGGATAAAAGGAAAAGACACAAAAATTTTGAGTCAGCCACTTCCCAAGACACTTCTTACAATGATTCATTGAGGAAAGCCCCTCAAATTTCATGTGTTAGACTTAGCAGTCCAAGAGCCAAGAACATAAGATTCTATCAGTCAGTCAAAAGACTCCACCAACATCTGAAGAGAAACCTGAATCAGCAGGGTTCACCCAGAAGTATTTGACAGCTCTCATTGGTCCATGTGGGTTGGGCCAGCCTTCACCAAGAACGAATGGAAAAAGACCCAGCAGCGTCTGGGTGTGGGGTGGATGTCATATATTTCTGGAGACCTGAAGAACTGTATCCTAAGAAAGAAGAGACCCCCCCCATAAGGAAGATCTTAAGAGGTAGGCAAAGGTTTTTATTCTCTGTAGGCATTTGGGCAATATTCTTGATTGCTGTGAAAATAAGATGTTTGAGTTGAGGTAGGAAGTCATAATTCTTAAGTGAGCATCTAAGAACAGCCCCACAAACAACAGAGGCTTTTCATGAAACAGATCACCAATTTTGTCATTTTTCACTTTTACTATTTCTGCTTCTGTTCTTTTCTAATCCTTGAACCACTAGATGCTAACAGGAGAAATACCCTCAGCTGTGCATACAGTGTTAAGCATTGTTCAGTTCATGGTTTTCCACTGTCATATATTTTAACCCGCAGTCTCGACACAACAGTGTCCTCCCTGCCACGTGAAGCCATGCTGATTAAGCCTGTGAAAGAGGACCTTATATTCTGCTCAACATTGCCATTGTTTCTTCCAGGGACGTCAAGGCATTTTCCACTGAAGTGGATGCAATGAAATTACTTTACCTTCTCATCTCTGCTATCCTCTTGATTTCTCAAGCCATGGCAGGTAATCCCTATTGAGCACCCATCTTCTTAGTTCCAATGAGTTCAGCTTCCCTAAGGATGAGTCTAAGGAGCAGTAACCAGTGTAAGGTGGAAGGATGTTAAAGGGAGACCTCACCAATCATGTTTTCACACTAACTTTGAACTGTGCAGAAATGCTGAAACCTAGAAAGAACAGGGGAGGGGACTTTTCTTACTCCAGACTCTCTTACTGTCCCTCTACTGATCTGGCCTTGAACGACAGCAGTTTTTACCCTTAGCCATGACCTGGAGCCATTGCATTTAAGGTTTGGCTGCAAGGAAAGGAAGTGAAAGCTTAGAGCCTTATAGAAGAGGGACATACACACACTTGGAGCCATGACACTGTGGAGAAATTTAGACAATTATGTTCCATGTCTTGGAAAAATACCAAATGTGGAGTGAAGGGGAAGAGAGGAGTTTGACTTTCCACCTACTGTTCATCTCTTATATCCCCATGGGGCTTCAGAGAACTTTGACTCCTTGATTTGGGAGGTCATTGAGAATTTGAACCTTGCTTCCTGAAGCAAGTTAAGTGTCCTCCACCCATGTTAGTCCCCCGGATCCCTTACTTTTTCCTTCCATTGTATAAACATATAAGATTAACTATTTATCTCCCATGTCTGTCTGATAAGGCTGCATTGTGCTTCCCTGGCTACCAATTGGGAAGACCAATAGATAATGTGCTTGGAATTTGGAACAGTTTGGAGCTCCCAGTAGTTCACATGTGAGACACTTGCTTACAACATTTGAGTAGTTGTGAGTTGTGCCCAGAAAGAGGGAGGCAACATTGCAAAATTTCTGAGTTACACTGGAATAGTGGTGACAGCCAGGATCCCGTGATAGGCTTGTCAGTGAAATATGTCTACTATGACCATAGTTCTAGTCACGTCTCTTTCAGTGTGTGGACAGAATGGTGCCAAACTGGCCTGTGGAAATGGGGCCAAGGCCAGGTTAGGAGGACATGAGATGGGTAGTCCTTGCATTCAGCCCTGGTATTGTTTGTCCCATATGATGGGCATAGCGCAGAAAGCTACTCTGAGGCTAATATGAGTCACCTCAGGGACATCTGCTGTCTGAATTATGAAGTTGGTAGATTCTGTTGGTGGTTCATAATAGACAAGCCAGACTGCAGAGGGCACCACAACCCCCTGCACTTGGTATAAACTTTCCTTTTCCTCCAAGTAAGAGGCAAGCAGAAAGCTACATTCAACCTCGAGTAAGGTACAAGTTGGTTTTCTGGTTAGGAAACTTCCACCTTACATTGCACCTGACATTCTGAGTCCTTTACTCATGAAATTAGAAAATTAGATCTACAGTCTCATTCGCTTATGACATATACATTATAAAAGATGGGTTGGTAAGCCTGGGAATTATGTATAGATTTTAGAGTATTTGGGAGCATATTATATACCTTCAAATATTTTACTATCTGTGGGAAACAAGCTATTGTATTATAGTCTTAACGATATTCTGTCCTGGGAATATGAAAGCAAAGTTTTAATATATTTGCTTTTAAGCAGCAGTTTTGAGCAGCTCTATGTCAGAGCTCTAGTAGTATGTATACATGTTCCATGGTATGTTGGTTTTATTGGAATACTTGAGAATTCTTATCCTTCAAATTACAACAAAAATACTTTCATTTATACTCAGCTCCTAAAGGCTGTAAACAGGAAAGACAGACTGGGTGGAAAGATTTGATACAGAAGAAAGACACCTTCAACGCCTTCATCAACAGTGAGTCATGGGTGGTATACTACTGGATGATATAGATTTTTGCCAGGAAAGCTTGAGAATTTCTGCCTAAAACAACTTGTGTTCCATCTACAGATTATAAGCACCGTTACTGTGACTCTCCTATAAGCGTGTGCCTGAGGAGGAAAACAAAGTGTACCCGTATGCCAGGGTTGTGCCCTGGCAGGAGCTTCTGCTGTGTGAGAACCATGACCTGAGGAATTTACCTTTCCCATCCTTCCTGAATTATACCATAACACTGAGACCCCATGTGTCATTCTCTTTATTTACTAATGTTTAATCGACCATTGAGTACCTATGATGTATCTGAACTGTGATGGTGAGCTGGAAACATAACTCAAGGTAAACTTTAATAAGAAACTCACAGGCATGGAAATTGTATCTAGGAGCAGATCGAAGACATCTATTTACTTGGTAAGGTCATACCTGACCAGAATCATTAAGAGTTAAGGGCTATCCAGGCAAAGCTGAAAGTGATCTAAATATTTTCCAGTGTGAAGGAGAAATATGTGTAGCCTTCACACCAGCATTATAATGGCCATCATGGGGGAATTCGGAAACTAAGCCATGAGAGACAAAGCTTGCAAAGGACTGGTTGATATTTGGAACACTTCAGATGCTATGCTAAATGCATCTAGTGTGTGTTTTGTATGGTGACATAACACTGGAGAATTTTTAGTGGTGTGAAGGATTGGAAGGCTAGAAACAGAAGCCAGTTAGTATATTACACAACGTAAAAAGAAATATTTGTAGGCATGGATTCCGAGTATGGAATAAGATAGAACCAAAGACACACAATTGGGCTTAGTGAAGAGACAAACAAGGATGGATGGAACAGGATAGCATAATCCTAGGACTTGGAGGCAGTAGGATCAGGAGGCTTAAGGTCATTCTCTACATACTTTCAAGGTAACCCAGGCCACATGAGACTCTGTATGAAAAAAAAAAAAAGAAAAAAGAAAAGATATACAGGAAATGGTAATATGGGGTTCCGTCCTTAGAGATGCAGAATCTGGAGGAAAACTTCCATTGTTGGCTAGTGGAATAATGGACACTTCCAGGAAATTAGGTTCTAGTGTGGAGTTCTAAAGTGTGACTTAGGCGGGAGGTGGTTATTTAAGAGACCTCGGGACTCATCCTCTGTGGCAGAAGAGATAGTATTCACCCATGGGAACACAAGGGTAGCAGAGAGTTGGTGAGTAACAGCCACTTTCAAGGTGTGGACACAGGTTAGACATTGAAAAGACATTGCACGAGTTCCTGGTGTCGAGGGCACTAAACGAAGAAGGAGATGAAGGCCATCTGTGGGATTGAAGTGAAGCCTATGAGGGCTTCGATTGTACGTATCCTGGTAAGCTGCTTTCCCATGTACATTTCAGCAGCAGCACAAACTTGAAGATCTATGAGGTTAAAACCATCTTATCTGTATCTTCAATTCTGATGTCTCCTAGGTAACCATGTCCAGCTTGAAATACAGATCACTGAATATTGCATTTGGCCTCTGAGAATCTATCTTCTTTGTAGGATCAGTTGAGTTTTTAGAAGGTAGTTTTTTTCTCATTCTGCCTGGACTGTGAAGTGCAGGCACCCCAGAACTGTGCACAAGCCCTATTTGTAAGCATTGATGAATTCTTAATGCTCTGGTAAAGGGACAAACTCTGAATTCCTTAGGTCACCAAGTGGAGTGTAGCTCAGTGAGTTATGGAAAATAATTTATGAAAATGGGAAGATGAACCAGTGTAACAGATATCCCTGACATATATTTATGAAGCTCTGAGTTTGAATCATGGGACCTGTGTGAAAGCTGGACGTAGTGACCAGTTCTTGTAACCTTACTATTAGGCAAAGTCAGAAGAGAGAGCAGGATCTCCAGGGCCACAGTCCAGCCAGTTTAGCTGAGCTGGAGGACCTAGGTTCAGTCAAAGATTTCATCTCAAATGATAAGGTGGAGAATGCTAGAGGCAGGTACCTAAACCAGCCTCTTGCTTTCAAACACACATGCACAAGTGAACACATGTGTACCCATTTGTATCGTTCCCACCACTCACACAGAAAAAGCAAATCAGTTCAATCATTATTGACTGTCTTTAGGTTTATTCCTCTAATATTTTGGGACATTTTATATATTCTAAAACCTCTGCCGAATGTAATGTATCAGTTACTTCCTGGTTAACTAGACATTTCTCCAGGGGAACCTACAAGATTAGCTTCTCAGAGGCAGCTCAGCCAGCTTCCTGAGGGCTCTTGGGAACAGTCACTAGTGACTTCATCTCAACTTTACAGATGTTCATTTAACTCATGTCTCAGTTATTCTATTTCTGCGATGAAGCTCCATGACCATGGCAAGTTACAGAAGAAAACATTGAACTGGGGGCATGTTTACAGTTTCAGAGGGTCAGTCCATGGTCTTTATTGTAGGTAGCTTGCAAGCAGGAAGGCAGGCATAACTCTGGAGCAGTTCCTCACAAGATTTATAATTATAGGTAGAGAGAGAAGAGAGAAAGGGGGAGGGACAGAGGGAGGGAGGGAGGCTGATTCTCACATGAGCTTCTGAAACTTCAAAGTCCACTTTCCAGTGACACTCTCCTCAAACAAGGCCACGCCTCCTAATCCTTTCCAAACAGTTCTACTAACTGGAGACCAAGCATTCAAACATGTGAGCCATCAGGGACCATTCCTATTCAGACTAATCTGTTTCAACTTTGAGTGTCATTGACAAGTTTGCTCAGCCTTGTGTTTTAACTCCACAGACTTTCTGGTTTAGTTTTCACAAATAGAACCACACACCATCCCTGAGATGAGAACGGCAGGCGGGAAGTGTGGATTTCAATATCAACCTCATTTGCTTTTAGCCCCAAACTTTCAACAAAAGTTCCTTGCTCCTTTTGTAAATCTGTGTGAGCCTTTAATTTCTTCAAGAAGCCAAGAACATGGAAACGCTGGACCCCAACCCCACTAACAGCAACACATTCTCTGTTTTTCAAGCTCACTGCCATATCACCTAAAATCTACACCCTGGGAAAGAATAGCTGTATGTAATGGTGTTTTTATTTCACAGAAATCAGAGCAGTGACTACTCTCACGCAGGACTGCACACGTCAGCAAGCTGCCATTACAACCTACAGCAGTGCTTGTAACGACTCTTGCATTCTGCAGGCAGAATGGAGCACCCATGGGTTTTCTGATACTTGCAAATGCCACCCATTTTCTCACATGAATGAAATTTCGAATTTCTTTTGCGCCCTGTAAGCAAAAGGGAAAGGAGTGAAGAAATGAAACTGAGCTTCATTAAATCAAAGATACTATAATTTATTGTGCCTGGCAAGGGTGGGGAAAGAGTGCACGAGACCCATACTAACTTTCAGATGGCTCAGGTAACCATTTTCTCACTAGCAGACTATTAAAGGGAAAATCAGATGAGTAAGATCATTTGATAATGTATAAAGTTCACGTTTCGGTGTCTTTGAAGAAGACAACTGAAGGAGAGCCATTCTCTCTCTCTCTCTCTCTCTCTCTCTCTCTCTCTCTCTCTCTCTCTCTCTCTCTCTCTCCCTTTTGCTGTCTTCATGATAAATACAGAGGTGACCTGTGGTATCTGAGACCCATGCATCTCTCAGAGCCTGATGTTTTATTTCCTGGACCTTCAGAAAGCCTGGGGTGCCTGTAGCTTAGTTTCATTTTCCTATAAAGACACTCAGATCAGAGAAAGCACCGGGCATGACTATGTTCCAAGAATGTGAGTCTAATTTACTTCCTTCCATGTGTTCTTTATAAAGCCTTCCTAATGTGCCTTCCTGCTAGACTGTGTGAAGCTTTACAAGATTTGCAAAGTATCAGGCAGTGCGCAGTGAGTGAATGACAGATGTTGTGTGCCCCTGATACTTGAGCAATGTGCCTCCTGTGTTCATTGTGGTATGTGTGGCTTCATACCCTGTGATGGCTTCACACATGAGCGTCAACTCTTCAATGGCCCAGTGAGTTAGACTGTATGAAGCCATGGAGAGAGTAGGACAGGAGCAGAAGAGAACCTGGATCCTGTACAAAGTCAAAGCCCAGGAATGAAAGACGGCCACGAGGAATCGCTGGATGTTGTTTCTACCAAAGCATGTGGCTTTTTGAAGTGCTGTGTTGTGATGGAGAGCAAGCCACTGGAAATAAGACACTCTGGTCTTAAATATAACTACATTACATTGTCTAAACAAGTAGACTTTTCCAGAAGAAAATAAAACAAACGTGTCCTATAGACATATGCTTCTATCTATAGCCACCTCCACAATTATATCTATCAACTATGGATATAGTCATCATCTTGCTATCAACTAAAACTATTATTCATCTATCCATCCCCTTCTCTCTTCCTTTAGGCTGTTCAAAAATTCATCTGGATCTCTGCAGTCTCAACATAAAAATATGATTGTCCTATCTTTTGCCTAAGTACATACAGCTATGAGCTCAGTCAGTAAATTTTGACCAGCAATGGCACCTCTGGGGCTTTGAGTCTTTAACTTCTAGTGGTAAAGTCCTTAGATTCTCTTTCCATTTTCCGTGGCCAGCAACAGTCATGGTGGTAGCTGTTCTGTCAGTACACCATGACTGTGAAGTCACAACAATAGGAGCTTCAGGGAGTTGGCCTTGTTGAATCAGAGTCAAGAATCAGAGAGGGGCACATGCAGGTGGGCTAGAGATTAGTTTACATCCATTCTGCAGTGAGCCGAACATCTTTGTGGCCTGAGTGGATTTTTTTACCTCAGCACAGATGAATACCTCTATTTTTTTTTATGATGTCAAGCCAGATGACATTGTTTTCTCCATGTGAGATTAGCAGGTAAAATGTAAGACCACCTCATTAAATCTGAATTTTTAGGAAAATAAGAATTCGGCTTGTAACATAAGCAAACCTCTAACACTGCATGGGTCATATTCGCTCTGGAAAGCAACCCTTGCTCATGTATAGCATCATAAATAGATTTCTTATCTAAGATTGTTGGGTACTTAAAAGTATTACCTGCAGAACTGAGTTATTTTTACTTGTGAATTTCACCATGTATAGCCTGTGTGCCTTGAAGCAAGTTACGTCATTTTCTACATCACAGCTATAAAATACCCACTCTATAGCTATTGCTGCAAAGGGTAAAGTATCTATGGCATGGTAGAAGCCTGTTTTGTGTTAGGCATGGTAATGTAAATCTTCAGTACTAGCATTCAGGAGGGGAATGATCTGAATTTAAGGCTAGCCTGGTCTACATAGTGAGTTCCAGTCCACTTGTAGTATATGAAATTCAAAGTACACCATGGCTGTGAAGTCACATCAACAGGAGCTTCATGGAGTTGGCCTTGTTGCATTAGAGTCAAGAATCAGAGAGGGGCAGATGCATATGTGCCAGAGGTTAGTTTACAACCTCCACTGATACAGTTCAGGATCCAATGCCTAGGAAATACATGGGTCTTCCCTTATCAATATACATAGTCAAGATGTCCCCTGCAGACATACCTAGAGGCCCTTCACCAACATGATGCTGAGTCTGTCAAGGTGACAGCACCAGTCTCCAGATACATTCTGCATCTTGTAGTCATGTCAAGACATTTTATTATTACATATTTTGTTTCATGATTGAATTCATTTGCTTTACTCCAGGCTCAAAACTCATCTACCATCTCATCCTTCCAGGTGGGTTCACAACTTACCTGATGTTGTCTGAGCCATACACACAAGGAGGAGAAAGAGAAGAAATAGCAGCCTCATGGTGAGAAATGAGTTCTTGGTGTGAAGGGAGGGAGCAGCAGTGTCTGAGGGCAACTCCTTCAGTGCACACCGATGGCAGCAGGTGATCTAGGAGAGTTGGAATGATTCAGCTAGAAGGAAAGCTTATATTCTTAGTGCAGATGTCCAACTAGGACTAAGGTAGGACCAGGGATGCTTTACCTATGAACACATGAGTACAGACCCAAGCTGCCCCCTGTCAAAGACAGAACCATAGCTGAGCATGGCAGTGCACACTTGTAATTCCAATCCTCGAGAAGTAAAAGGCAGAGGAATTGTGAGTTAAAGCAGTCTGGTGCCAGAACAGCATGGGTTACATGGTGAAAATATGTCTCAAAAAATAAATAAAACACATACACACACACACACACACACACACACACACACACACACACACACACA
>JADRCG010009889.1:867277-878448 GCA_019844195.1 Rhabdomys dilectus | reverse complement strand
CACACACACACACACACACACACACACACACACACACACACACACACCTACATAGGCTTTATAGTAAGTCAGGATTTTCCAATGATTTTCATTTCTATTTGTGATTCAAAGGACTTGTGTTTGCTTTATTTTGTTTATTGAGGCAAGGTCTCTCCATGTAGCACTGGCTAATGTCAAACTTGCCTAGAACTCTGCTTCTATCTTTCAGGTGCTTGGATTATAGGGGCACCCTCCCCCCATTGCAGAAGCTAAAAAATGAGAAAAAATTTTGTAAGTGGAAACTTCCTTCTTTTCCCAGTTTCAGTATTTTGTGCTAACCAATTGAGAAAGAGCTCAAGTTCTCTGGTTCTTGAAGAGCTGGCGAGGCATACAGGGCCAGAAGATGCCGTAATGCTGATGTTGTATCAAAGCCATCAACTAGCAGCTGAATAAATGGATGGGCAGATGGAAGTAGGCAGAGTGGAGGTAAAGAAGTGTTATAGGCTTTATGTTTGTGTCCCCTGAAAAGCTCTGTGTTGAGATACCCCTGTGAGGAATGGGGTGAGAGCCAGTATTGTGATGAGCGATCTCATTAGAGAGACCCACATTCTTACAAAACACATCTGCCCACACTCTTACCATAGGATTCTCACCTTCATGCCTATGAGAAATGAAGTTCGTGTGTGTGTGTGTGTGTGTGTGTGTGTGTGTTTGTTTTCATGTGTTTGTTTGGTTTGTGTGTGTGCATGTGTTTGTGTGAGTTTTGTATGTGTGTGTCTGTGTAGACTGTGTGTATGTATGTGTTTGTGGGGGTGGTGTGTATGTGTCCTTTGTGGGTGTGTGTGTGTTTGTGGGGGGGTTGTATGTGTATACATGTGTGTGTGTGTGTGCCTGTGTTTGTTTGGGCTATGTGTGTATGTGTATGCCCATGCACAAACACACACACACACACACACACACACACACACACACACACACGCTTCTGGGTTTGTTGCCATTTATTATAACATCTTGAAGGACCCAAAACAAAAAGAAGTAATAGAAACAATGGCATGTAAAGATGGGGGTAAGAGCCAGTAAAGGAATTCAGAGATGAAGCCAGCCCTACTCATTCACTAGTGGCTGCCCTCCACTGATAAGTGAGAGCCCTATAGAGGGGACAAGGGTAAATGGTGCTTAAGATACAGACATCAAATAAATCTCTCCACCTCTGAAGTAGGCCCAGGTCTTTAGCAGATGGAGAGAAAGGAGTCTTACTGGTTAAGAGCTATGTAGTTAGATCAGCCTGGCTCAAAGTCTGCTTTGCCACTCATGGTTAAGTGATGGTTTGCAAATACTTTTAGTCCTGGTGCTTCAGTTCTTCCTCCACTCTTGCCACACAGTTGACTGACCGTGTGGGAAAACAGCCTCTTTGAGCTAGGTGCCTAGCTCCTTTTCTCATTGGTGATGAGGATATTGCCAACTTCCTTCTCCATGTGCCAGGAATGGAAACTTGGGGAGGGACTGCTCACGAGCTCATACTTCTTCATAGAGTGTTTAGCATTACTGGAGATTATGGCTAGGAATTTCAGAATAAAGTGCAAACAGATGAAAGAACCTCTCTGCGTCTGTTCTCTCATATGGAAGCTGGGCAGTCTCAGAAAATGGGGTGAAAAATTAAAAACTAAATAAAGACAATTTGTGTCTCTTTCAGTCCTTAAGTCAACTGTCAGAAGGGAAACTGCCTGTGTGGGACAAAGATCTTAAAGAGAATTAGAAGTGTAAACAGAAATTCCCCCACTGGATTTCACTTCTGAATACTAACATAACAGTTTTATCATTTAATAAAACAATATTGAACTTCACCCATCACCCAGTAAGAGAACGTTCTTAAATAACTTCATTTTCCAGAGTCTTAAAAGAAACATTTTGCTTACATAGCATTCATGTGACATGGGTACTTTCTTCAACCAAGATAAGGCAGATCATACCAAGCGTAGATCCATTTCAAAAACTGCAACTGTTTTACATTTTTTTCTTGCTGAAATAATAATATTTGAATGAAGGACATGGCTACAGGAAGGTGTGTGTGTGTGTGTGTGTGTGTGTGTGTGTGTGTGTGTGTGTGTGTGGTGTGCATGTGTACTACCCATGTACTCATGTGAACTCGCATATCTAAGAACTATAAGATTAGGGAATGAATGTAGGTCACAAAGTCTAGTCATCCTTTCTATCAGAGGGCAAGGCCAAGGCAGGGTAGATTGTAGTAGGTTGAGAGTCTAAAGCAAGGTCACCCAATGAGTAATTACCTAAAGAGAAGTGCATCCTAGACTTTAAGGCTTTATTACTGATAATTGCAACGGGACAGGAGGCAGGCTGGGAAACAGAAGCTATGGTTGCCTCATCTCTAGAGAAACTTCTCATTTAGCAAGCATATTCCTGTACCATAGAGCCATTCTCTTTCCTCTCCATCCCCAACCCCTGGTAATAACCCAAACCAATGACTGCCCAAATAGTTTTGTAGGACATGATGATTGCTGACAGCTTACCTTTCCAGCTTATTTGCCCATTCTCCTTTTCAGCCTAAACATAACAGAAGGATGTGATCAGAGAATGTAAGTTAGTGAGGACCTGAATCCTACCTGGGAGTCACCTCTACAGTTTAGAACGTATGTCCAAATTTACAATAAAGTTAAACAACCTTCACTTTGAACTACACACTATTCACAGTGTATCTCATGAAAACAGCACCCAGGCAGAAATTCCTTAATCTCAAAGGAGACTCTGAAGAGGACCTTCCTGTCTATTTACTCTCAACTATAAAAATACACCTGTTTTTCTCTTTAAAAATCTTCAACATAGTAGGGTATAATCAATTGGTTTGACAGTAAAGCTTGGGTGTTATGAATGACTTCCTTCACATTCTGACTCTACTGTGCCACCTACTGGGTTTTGAGAGATCTGGAGATTCATTACCCTGCTCTTCAGTGTTTCCGGGAACACATTTACTTCCTCCCCAGCCTCCTCCTCCCAAGTCTTCCTCACTTATAACGGAGCTCATTCTACTCACGAAAGCTGCCCGTATCGAATCAAGTCCCCAAAGTCTTGCTTCCTAATACTCCCTGCAACAGGTATTATATTTCAACAGGAAACTTTTGAACAGACACACACTCAGATGATAACAAATGAGGAAAGAAAAGAAAGCACGTGGTGTGAGCTTTGCCCACACGTCTCTCTCTGTCTTATAGGTGCAAGTAAAACGCAATCCTCTCCATCAGTCCCTCACCTCTTCTTCACCACAAGACATCTCTCCTAATAGCTTACCGAGAAGTTGGCTCCCTCTGCCCTCTACAGAAATGTGCTGCCTGTCCACTGAGACCGGATCACTTGGGAGCAGGTGCCAATTATGACCTAATTAAGAGTCAGGAAAATCATGTGCAGAGGGAAGACGGCATAAGACATGTCACATGACCCTGCTGACTAGTCAGACCTGAGTGGGGAAAGGAGGACAAAGGAAGTGTGGCTTGGGTGATACCTGTTTCAAAGAAAAAACTAAGCAAAGCAATGCATAGTAGCTGAGGGGTAATGGAGTGTCTTTTAATTGATACACTCAGTAGTGGGGCACACAAGGTAAAACTTTATGGCCAAAGAGCCAAGCTCCTCTCATTGATTTCCTTTTAGTGTGTCTTCCAGATCTGGCTTTGGTTGTTGTTCTTATTGTTTCTTTTGTTTGTTTGTTTTTGCTGTTGTTTGTTTTTTAGATTAATGCTTTTCAAGAAGAGTAAACAGTCTACAAACCGCAGGAAAATAGAAAATACCAGGATAGTCAAAATGGCCTTCATGAGTTCCACCAACACCACATGCTTGACAGGCCCCAGGAATAAAGAATCAGTGTAATCAGAGGTCAGGAAATGCCAATCTTGCAGTTATAACCACACTGCTTTTACATCTAAGTTTGCCCTGTCCACTGCAATAAACACTGGTCACACAAACTAAGTTTTATTAGTCACAGTCAGCCCAGAAGGAAACTCCTGTAGAATTAGCCCCATTGTATAAGCTTGTAATTGAAGACTTTTACAAAAGATAAAATCACCCTCAAACCTAGCTCACTAAAAAACCTGTCATGGTGCTTGGGTTAAACTGAGCCTGACTAGGTGTCTGGTAGGAAGGATATTCATGAATTGACAGGTTAAAGCTAGGCCTAGATTCTTCTCAAAACTCACATGCATGTTGACTAAACTGAGAGGGCTTGAGAAGCTGGTGCGGCTGTCTGTCACTGGGCAGCCCTCTTCTTTCCCTCATGGTCTCTCAAACATAGTGATTTCAAAATGATTAGGATGTGTGTCTCCCATTTAAAGGCTCACATCACAGGGCATAAATTTTGGCAGCCAGAGAACCACACGTCAGATTCCCATCCTTTATGACATCAGAGGCTCTTGAGCAAGAAGACTACCTTCTCAGTAGAGACAACTACAATGGCCTGTTTGGGAAGTAAGGGAAGCTTCCATAAGCTATCTCTTGATGGAAGATTGAGCTGCTTTGACATTTGGAAATACAATATCTTGTATGCAGAAGAATGTAAAAGCGCATGTACCACACAGAGACTTGTTAAAAATGAAACCCAAATCATTTAACTGCCCTCCCCCCAACACTCAGCTCAGCCAAAGCTCAAGTTAGGACTGTCCACGATGGATCCAATAGGCCAGAGTACAGATTGTTGAGGGGACAATTGACAGGCATTTTCTTTCCACTCACTTAAAGGCCTCAGCCTCAGACAAGGAGAGTTATTTACCTCTCCCTTTGCACAATTTGCCCCACCTCTAGGCAAATGCTAAAATGACAGTTTCCTGTCAATTCAGATAATTTAAGCTAAATCCAGCTTCAGCTTAAAGGGGGATTCAAACGGGAACAAGTCAATACTCAACGTAATTCTTCTTTTGTCTACACTCATGTGGATCTAACATGCAAACCTATCTATTTACCGCATGAGTACAAAAATAGCCAGTGCATATTGGTCTTCCTAACAGTGATAGTAATAAAAATATATCTATGATTTTGGCTCGCTTAAATTGTGTATTGATCCATTTTCCAGGGATTGTTTCAATAAGTCCTATTACTAGAGTGAATCTACATTCCCCAGTCTTCTGGGACCCGTCTTCACTCCCAGCCACACAGCTAAAAATCCTAATGACCAATGTGGGCACACAGACAGCTCTACCCCCATTACCCCCCACACCCTTGTCAGTGTCTCCTCAGCACCCTGGACAGCTACCCTTTTCCTTGAACAGCTTCCTCCTCATCCCTGACACCCACTGTGGTGAAGTTTCTATCTCTCTATCATATCCTACATCAGTAGACAGGATCCTCGGAACCTCTGGAGAGAGTTCATGAGGCTCTCTGTCGGTCAAGGCATGAAAGAGAAGAAATTAGCCAAGGAGAGGGGCGTTCTTTCTCCCCATGGTGCTCTGTCATCTTCTATTATTTCCTCATCTACAATATACCCCTGAAGAGAATGTCTCTTTTTTGCATCCTGTAGATCAGACTTTCTCGAAACACACCACTTGCCTGTGAAGATTTTTTTTTAAAAATTGGAAACAGCTATGTTTGCCTAAAAGTGACCTTGGACTTTGACCCACCAGGTCTAACTCTAGAAACCTTCATCTCCCCAAAAGCAATGAGCAGAACCTGCCTAACAAACTTACTAAGCCAATTCTCATCCTCTATGTGTTTCACTCTCATCTTGCTGTCCCCGAAAGACTGAGCTCTGATTCCCTTTTCTGGTCTTCTTCTGCACTGTTTGTTGAGATGTAGCCTAAGTTCCTGTTCCACCTGGGGTCCTCTTGAGGGATAGCTTCTATACCATTAAAACGTGGTCTTGCCACTTTGCCCTGACTCACTTCAATCCCCATGTCCAGGGCCAAAGAACTCTGGATGACTGAAAAGAGCATCTTCTTCCTTCACATCCCTCATGGTCCACAGTCCCTGTTGGGAACATTATTGTAGAGAGTCTTGTAAAGTGTAGACTTGTTTGGGCTCCTTGATTTCCTTCACTGCCATATTATATAAAATTTCAAGAGGCAAAAACAAGCAGCCATGTAAAAGTGAAAACCTTGTCTGCCAGTGGAAATATCAGGCTCAGGATAGACTCTGGTCTCTTACCTGACTCACCGTAGCCTCCTTTTGCTCTTCACCCTGCTCTTTCTTCTCATTGCTTTCAATAAGGTCTGGGTTTCCATAAGTTCCTTGTGTCTTATGTCTACATATAAGAAAGCCCCCTAACTGACTCCTCTTGGCCATTCAAATTAAAATAATATGATGCAATATATCCCACCAGTGGCCAGTGCATAAATGAAGAAGACCAAACCCACAACCAAGATCTCATATAACTGAAGTGTACATTTAAGTCTAAACCACAACCACACAAGGCATAAATGACTAAGAGACAAAAGTTAAAGGGAAGCTGGGGTCACTTTCTTTGCCTTGCATTGGAATTGAATGGATAAAGCAAAGAGGTTAGGGAGACAAAGGGATACAGAAGGTGAGCAGAATGAATGTGTGTGCTGGCTACAGAAAATCGCCCAGCATTTCAGAGACAGGGACAGATATCCATAAAGCTGGGAAACATAAGAGAGACCTGCTTGGGTCACTGATTGACTTCTGCAAGGATTTTAGAATTCAGCCCCAAAGAAAACAAATTGCAAGCTCACACAGGTACTAGGCAACACGTGTGTGCATTTAAGCCAAGAACTTTAATTTGGTTTAAGTTTTGTCTTCATGGAGGAGCAAATTCTGGTGTTTTGTTTGTCTCACAGGATCTTGGTCTTCTTATCTATTTTTTCTTGCAGCATTTGAGGTAAGGAAGGCCACAACTGCCAATCTGACGAGAGTTGCCAGTGCACCGACCCCAGCATACACCTCCTTTCCTCAAGCAACTTACTGGATTATTGATTTTTTGGCTAAAAGCTGAAAGATAAGTAAGAAAAACCACATATTACAGTTGGAAGCACCAGGTCAGAAATACATACCAATTTGGTTTTGGTTTTTTGGGGTTTTTGTTGTTGTTGGTGGTGGTGGTGGTGGTTTTTTCGAGACAGGGCTTCTCTGTGTAACCCTGGCTGTCCTGGCACTCACTCTGTAGACCAGGCTGGCCTCAAACTCAGAAATCTGCCTGCCTCTGCCTCCCAAGTGCTGGGATTAAAGGCGTGCGCCACCACCGCCCGGCACCAATTTGTTATCATGAGTAGATCCTAGCAGGCTTTCCCCCCCAAAACTGGGATATCTGTTTTAGCAGAATTGAATCCAGTTCTTGACAGAGACAGGCACTGATGCAGTGTAAAGGGGTGCTGGTTTTTCTAGGGCCCAAATATCAAAGGGCCTGCTCCATACCTGACTGTTGGGAGTTTTCAGGGCCAGCAGGCAGGAGCCCAGTAAAGATTCTGACCCTAACTGCTTCTCAGAAGACCTGCCTTTGCTTTTCTGCACACAAGTCCCTTGTTCTAGTATCAGAAACAGCCACTCGGTATGACTGTGCACATGCATGTACATGTGTGCACACACATATAGAGGCCAGAGATTGGCCTGAGATGTGTTCATCAATACTGCTCTGGCTCCTTACTTGTTTTAGCTCCCTCTCTTGGGTTGTCTAACCCTATTGTTCTGTTTGTCTGATGTCAAGAATGAAACACAGCTTGGAGCCTGGAAAGATGGCTCAGCAGTTAGAAGAGAATACCGCTCCTGCATAAGACCTAAGATAAGTTCCCAGTACCGTATCAGGCAGCCCATATGTGCCTATAACTAAATCTCTAAGAAATTAGATGTCCTTTTATGACCTCTGTAGGTACTGTACTGCTTGGCACATATACATACATAGATTCACACATGTACACACAATTTAAAAGAATATAGCCTTTTCCACAAAATACTATTAAGGCTGAGTTTGAGAAACTTGGTTCCAGAAACTTCCCTGAACTGTGAGCCTTATTACCCCTGTAGACATTGTGTGCTTAAAGGTCTTCCATAGGGGTGGGGGAAGAGGAAGTTCTAGAATAGAGGCTGGGCTGGTTATTCTGAAGGATTCTCTAGAGTAAGCAGAGACTCTACTCCTTAAATGTAGAGATTTCCAAGTGAATATCTTTTTTTTTTTCAGATAAGAATCCAACATTCTTCAGGTTATTATTTTTAAGCTACCTATAAGAGACTCACTTTATAATCTTAATCTTAGCACCAGGTGTTAGGAAATGGAAGTCAGGTACTGCAGATCAGCTGAGAATGAGTCTACCTTAGGTTTCTTCAAATGAAAAAGAAAGAGTCCTTGCATTGTGTTAGTACTTACATAATAAACATTGTCTAAAATGAGCCTAGGAGAGAGAGAGAGAGAGAGAGAGAGAGAGAGAGAGAGAGAGAGAGAGAGAGGGAGAAAGGTGTCTGGAAAAAGGAGAGAAAGATGCAGACAGAAACACAGAGATGGACACATACGCAGAGAGACAGGCATACACACATAGAGACAGACAGACAGATTGATGCATGTACAGAGAAACACACACACATGCACAAAGAGAGAGGAAGACAGACACACACAGATAAAAGGACAGAAAGATACACACACACACACTTGGTTGGGAGATGTTTCTCATTTCACTTTGGGACCACCTTATTTCCGGCCTCACCTGCAAGTGGAGACAGCAGCACCAGGAGGAATGAGAAGAGAAGGTAATGGATCCTCATGACTGAAGCCTGGTGCGGTGCAGAGATGCAGCAGGACTTGAGCTCGATGTCTTATATAGATAGTGCCAGGGGCTGCTTCCTGCATAGGATTCTACACTGACTAGGATCATTGGAATTACAATTATGAAACAAAATTATGAAACTCTTGTCAAGGCGTGGCACTTTGAGAGCACACTCCGTGCCTTTTATGCAAATGGGGGGAGTCCCAGATGATATTTTTATGCACTGCTCACCAACAGCTGCTTCCTGTCCTACTTCTTAGGTGGGAAGGACACAGGCTGTCCTGGGACAGACTTACTGGTTACAGTTGGACCTTACTTGCCTGTACCTCAGAAACGTGACTAAGTCACCTCATCGCCTCAGAGTCTTGCAAAAGGCTTAGGTCTCAGTGGGGACTAATTTCACATAGATTCCTCTGGGCTTTGGCATACTTAGTTGCTGAATGCAACAGAATATGAGCCAAATCAAGGTTTCCCAAGCTTTCTGAGGGCAGTACATGTGCCTAATCTCATAGATTTCTCCAAGTTACTGCACAATGGTGAAATTCATTTACTACTAAAAATCTCGAGCAACCTAACATCCACCCAATGGGATGGACATGGAGTCAGATAGGTGTGCTGCTTCCTTTATTAGAGAAAGCAATGAGTTGGTAACATGTTATATGAACAAGGGGCCCCCTGCCCATCTAGAAGAAACCAGAGAGTAACTGGTTATAACCTCCATGAGATGGGCAGCTCGTGGGACTTGCTGGCCTTTGGGTTTGTGGTTCTCCTCTATCTAAGATGATGTGAGTATCAGTGGTGAGGGGTCAAGTTGCTTTTTGGATTCTATTATTAAAATCCATGCCAGTGGAACTCCAGTCCCTCCCACTATCTCCCTATTGCTCTTGTTGGGACCTGTCTGAAGGGAGGCTATATAGCTCACCTCTGAGTGTGGCCTCTTCTAAATTCTGTAACCCAGTTGTTCATCTTTATCCTAGAAAACTATTGACAATTACCAGGACTTAACCAATGCCAAGAACTGAGAAATGAGGATTTTGTAAGGGAAAATTTCTTCTTCCTTACAAGAAGACGACACAAATAACCATATAAGCAGAAATCTATAATTTAAAAAATAGTTTTGACAAAGGCTCTTCTATGGAGTTCCCAGCAAAGAGATTTGAGGCTGGAGAATGAGGAGTTTGGACCCACTCTAGAATTTCTCACTCCCACCGCTGTGCTGTGAAAACCCACAGTAGTGAGCTTGGTAGAAAGATTTTTAAATTGGCATACAGAAGAGATTTCAAAGGAAAATCAGACACAGTAAGTATACAGATCTGTGGACTTCTGTGTACTATCTCAGTATACACATACAGTAGGCAGTGATCAACTCAGGATAATTGCTATATCTACCACTTCAAATTGCATAATTTTACAATACTAAGAGTTACTCCAATTCCCTCTCATTAGCTTCAGTGATTCTAATATACAATAGATGCAGTAGAAACCAGACATAATTCACCTCTTTTTTTTTTAAAACACCAACATCCCTCTATTCTCCTTATCCCTACCTTTTTCTGGTCATTATTAGCCTGCTCTGCAATTTGAGGGTTTCTTAAAAGTAACTGTTGATTGATCTGTAGTAATGGTTTGACCCAAAGAAGAAGTTTCTGATGGACTAGGGAATTGCAGGGCTGGGTTAGGGTAATGTTGTGTGTTATAAACAAGTTCTGTCTGGGATTAGAAGATTGTCACATGCTGTCTCACCCCTCTCCCCAACTTTGTTTCCCTGTGTGATGCAGGTGTGTATTTTAAAATGCCTGCTTACGCATCCCCAACACTGAGATCTTAATTCCAGACCAAGGAAGAACAAAGGAAAATTAATGTAGAATGATAATTGTCTGAAAATTCTCGGCCTAAGTTAATACACCACACCTCTCCATTTGCATAATTTCCTCACTTTTCACAGTAAAAAGCAAACGTATTCATTTTCTATCAATGTGGCCAAATACTTTTGACAAATCAACTTTGATGAAAGAAAAATTATTTTGACTCAAGCCTTAGAGATTCAATTCATGGTCAGTGGGCACCACAGTTTTGTGGTCTGTCACAAACCAGCACATAAATTGCAAGGAGCGTGTGCTGAGGTAAAGTCACTCACCTTTTGGTACCCAGGAAGCAGAAGGGAGGGGTTTGGTATGCCAAAACCCATTGCTGTGCTATGTGTCCAAAAACCTAGCTCATTTCTACTAGACCCATTTGCAGAATGTCTCACCATCTTCCCGAGGTGTCTTAAGCTAACCAAATCTTTAACGCTTGTCTTCTTGAGGTCAATTAGGATCTCAGCCAAGCCAGGTAAGGCAGTGAACAGCTCCAGTGAGTGGAGTGCTATGTGTGTGTGTGTGTGCACCCCTAGCCCAAATAGTAACTTGCTATGTGTGTGTGCTTCTCCAAGCCCAGTGGTTCTCTCTCTCTCTCTCTCTCTCTCTCTCTCTCTCTCTCTCTCTCTCT
>JADRCG010009889.1:829857-867267 GCA_019844195.1 Rhabdomys dilectus | reverse complement strand
TCTCTCTCTCTCTCTCTCTCTCTCTCTCTCTCTCTCTCTCTCTCTCTGTGTGTGTGTGTGTGTGTGTGTGTGTGTGTGTGTGCACCCCCAGCTGCCCAGCTGCAGTGGTGTACTGCTGTGTGTATGCTCCCCCAGCTCCTGTGGTATGCTGCTATGCGTTCATCCCCTATTAGCTGAAAATGGTTTATTCCTGGATAGATCATGACAAGTCAGCACACTTCACACTTTGGGAAGTCTTTATTGAAAGAGGGAAGAAGAGAGGAAGAGAGAGAGATGGGTCAGGGTTTGTGTCTTTTATCCGGTCCGTGACATAGGCAAAGCAAGTGACAGCTCAAAGGCGATGCAGGTAACACAAGGGCTGTGTGAAGGTTGCCATGACAAAGGAAGCAGGAGGGTCCTGTCTCCTAGGGATGACATCATAGCTGGATTCAGATGTTTTCTAAAAAACAGCTTCTGATACTAACATACCTCCTTTTTTCTTTGCCTAAAGAGGGGGAAAAGAGCAGATGGGGAAGTCAACAGTGAAAGAAGAATAGGGGTGTCGGATCTCTTAAAAAAGATTCCTGCTCTCTAGGGGCATTGTCAATTTGGGGGTGTAGCTGAATTTCACCATCAGTGGCCAACTGATAGTTGTTCGCAACAGACTCCTCTGTGGACAGTGGCTGGTAATCCTGTAAAAGGAACTGATGGTTTGGTTTGAAATTTTCTGAATTCGTCACTGAAGGAATGTGGAGATGAGGTTAATGAGGTAGGGAGCAAATAGTAAAGCCAGAAAAATGAGGAGATTTGGAGAAGGGAAATATCCATTTCCATAGAGGGTTTTCAAAAACCCAGGAATCAGGCCTCATGTTGCTCCCTGCGTTTCTGGATATCTGATTGTAGTGCTGAATTTTATTTCTTACTATCCCAGATTCATTCTTGGGAACAGCCTTCTTCTTGGAGAAACAGGCAAGGACCACCTTCTTTAGCTGTTAAGACGTCTAGTTCCCATCAGTTCTGAAGCATCACTGCTGCCAAAGAATCCATTTGGTTTTGGATGCGGAGCATGGTTTCAGTCATTTCTTGCAAACCATTTTCATGCTGAGAAGAGAACTTTTTGTATAGGGTTTCAGAAGTAGTCAGCCCTGCTGTTCTAGCACCAGCACCTGTAGTTATTCCCACAGCAACCAGGAGTGGCATGACCTGAGCTGCACTCTTGTTATGTTGGGCAGGTGTAGAGGCTCTTGTCCGTGGATCACTCCTACTTCAGGGAAAAGGAACATCAATATGCAAACTCCTGACCAGCTGGCAGGTAGGCCATGAGATACCTGAGTGTCACAGAGAATTGACCTGTTTTGGAATGCAGGGCACTGTTGACAGAGATGAGGTGTCAAGGGTTGTGGTTGCGTTGGAGTCTTGGGAGCCTGCATTTCTACAGAACGTGTCTCAGATGTCTTCAAACAGTCTGCAACACCAAAAAGAGAAATAGAGAAAAAGTGATGGCAACATCAGAGTCAGGGCAGCTGATAAAAGGTGAGGTGAAGTTACTTGGCAGTATCACTGAAGAAGCTGTAAGTGTCAGTTGTGAACTAGTTCCAGGGGGTACACATAGCCAGTGATCTTTAAAGCAACCAGGTCAGGTGACCTTAAGGAGTCGGTCGGCTGAGGTCAGGATGTGCAGCAAAAGGGGAAGTTACAGGTTAGTACCATTTATGAGGGGGGATGTCAAGGAAGTAAGGTCTTTGGAGGAATGTTTGATTACTTCTATTTTTCCAATATCTAGAGGTTGGGCACTTGAGATATATTTTCTCTGGATGTGAATAGTGCTCACTGGGGACACAGATTAGTTTTTATGATAGAGCTTACCAACAATTCCTATTTCCCACCTGGGATACCACGGATCTTGTAAATAGAAGAAGAGGCCCTTGTGTTGTTTATAGAAGAAGTGAGTGGCCTGTAATCCTAACATATGTATCTGGCAAGACCAGTATGAGCAGCCCCAAAATTCACCTGGCCATTATTTTTCTTTTTTTTTCTTTTATTGAATATTTTCTTTATTTTATTTACATTTTAAATGTTATCCACTTTCCCCCGAAACCCCCAGCCCGTCCTCACTCCACTTGCTTCTATGAGGGTGTTCCCTTACCCAACCAACCACTCCTGCCTCCCCACCCTGGCATTCCCCTACACTGGGCATTGAGCCTTCACAGGACCAAGGGCCTCTTCTCCCATTGATGCCCAGCAAGACTATCTTCTGCTACATATGCAACTGGAACCATGGGTTGCTCCATGTGTACTCTTTGGTTGGTGGTTTAGTCCCGAGCTTTTGGGGGAGAGTCTGGTTGGCTGATATTGTTGTTATTCCTATGGGGTTGCAACCTCCTTCAGCTCATTCAGTCCTTTCTCTAACTCTTCCAAAGGAGACCCTGTGCTCGGTCCAATGGTTGGCTGCAAGCATCCACCTTTGTATTTGTCAGGCTCTGGAAGAGCCTCACAGAGACAGCTATATCCAGTTTCTGTCAACAACCACTTTTTGGCATCCACAATAGTGTCTGGGTTTGGTGTCTGTATATTGGGTAGATCCCCAGATGGGGCAGTCTCTGGATGGCCTTTCCTTCTGTCTCTGCTCCACACTTTTGTCTCCATATTTTCTCCTATAAGTAGTTTGTTCCTCCTTCTAAGAAAGACTGAAGCGTCCACAGTTTAGTCTTCCTTCTTGACCATCATGTGGTCTGTAAATTGTTCTTGGGTATTCAAAGCCTTTGGACTAATATCCACTTATCATTGAGTGTGTACCATGTATGTTCTCTTGTGATTGGGTTACCTCATTCAGGATGATATTTTGTAGTTCCATCCATTTGCCTAAGAATTTCATGAATTCATTGTCTTCAGTAGCTGAGTATTACTCCATTGTGTAAATGTACCACATTTTCTGTATCCATTCCTCTGTTGAAAGACATCTTGTTTTCTCCAGTTTCTGGCTGTTATAAATAAAGCTGCTATGAACTTAGTGGAACATGTGTCCTTGTTATATATTGGAGTATCTTTTGAGTATATGCTCAGGAATGGTACAGATGGGTCCTCAGTTAATACTATGTCAAATTTTCTGAGGAACCACCAGGCTGATTTCGAGAGTGGTTGTACAAGCTTGTAAGCCTACCAACAATGGAGGAGTGTTCCTCTTTCTCCACATCCTCGACAGAATCTGTTATCACCGGAGTTTCTGATCTTAGCCATTCTGACTGGTGTAAGGTAGAATCTCAGGGTGGTTTTGATTTGCATTTCCCTGATGACTCAGAATGTTGAACATTTGTTTAGGTGTTTCTTGGTCACTTGATATTCATAAGTTGAGAATTCTTTGTTTACCTCTATACCCCATTCTTTAATAGGGTTATTTGATTCTCTGGAGTCTAACATCTTAAGTTCTTTGTATATATTGGATATTAGCCCTCTTCTTTCCTCAATCTGTTGGTTGATGTTTTGTCCTATTGACAGTGTCCTTTGCCTTAAAGAAGCTTTGCAATTTTATGAGGTCCCATTAGTTTGTCTATTATTGATCTTAAAGCATAAGCCATTGGTGTTCTGTTCAAGAAATTTTTTTCCTGTGCCCACATGTTCAAGGCTCTTTCCCACTTTGTCTTCTATTAGTTTCAGTCTATCTGGTTTTATGTGGAGGTCCTTGATCCACTTGGACTTGATCTTTGTACCAGGAGATAAGAATGGGTCGATTTACATTCTTCTTACATGCTGACTTCCAGTTGAACCAGCAGCATTTGTTGAAGTGACAGGGAGTGCCACTTTTAGGAGGTGTGGCCTTGTTGGGGTAGGTGTGTTACTGTGGGTGTGGGCATTAAGACACTCATCCTACCTGCCTGGAAGTCAGTATTCTGCTAGCAGCCTTCAGATGAAGCTGTAGAACTCTGAGAACCTCCTCCTCCATGGCTGCCTGGATGTTGCCATGTTCCTGCCTTGATGATAATCGAAGGAACCTCTGAACCTGTGATCCAGCCCCAATTAAATTCTGTCTTTATAACAGTTGCCTTGGTCATGGTGTCTGTTCACAGCAGTAAAACTCTTAGACAAGAAGCAAAGCAGAAAGTCTCACCCAGGTATACTCATCACCAGAAATATTAGTGCATATCTGGGGAAGCTGGATTTGATATATATATAGGCCTGACTTTAAACAAACACACACACACACCATGTGCTTAGGTTTTCATCTATATCTTAAGATATCTAGGTGTAGGTATCTTCAGATACCTTTATCTACCTTTCTCAATTGATTCTAAGCTGTTGGAAAATGTGACTAATGTCACTTACATGACCAGATATCCTGTTACACACAGAGATACTGAAGGAGGGATCAGGTCCCAAAGAACAGTATCCTCAGTCACTACACCAGCTCTTGTACAAGTGACTGGAACCTGAACCAAACAGTGCCCTGCACAGGGAATTGGAGACCCTAAGCTTCCAGTTCTTAACAATCACTCACCAAATTTAACAGGCATGTATGAGGATGCTTCCATATTTATGCCTTACTTTCTTAAGCCACACTAAAGTAGCAGTTTAACTTCAGTAAAATAAAAAGAGATTCCCAAGCCTTCCAAATTCCTAAGTGCTAACAAGGGGTTGTGGTGGCTTTCATGAACTCACATTCTCACTGATGCTCTGTTAATGCATAGATTCTAGCATTTTTTACAGGGTCTTTTTTGCTTTTCTTGGAATGCTTGCTTTGGAACTAATGTGGTAATGTTTAGAGCTCAGTAAACTGGAGCTTGATGCCCAACCCTACTGCACTGAGAGTCCTCTGAAGACTCCCTGGGAAAAGAAGAACCTTTATAACAGCCATGCCACCTGATGGCCAGTGACAGGCCATCTGTCCACTTCTCTATGAACCTTGCCCTCCTTTCCTGGAAACCTCTGGACTCTTGATCAGAGTCTCATGCAGAAAGTACACCAGAGCAGCTGAGTAAAACTCAGAAACAGACCTGGGTCTCAACAGACTGCAGTTCAGTGCATGCTCCTAGGTGATTGGCTCTTGAACTGCTTGGCTGTGGGTGTAAAGATGGAGTGAAGAGACAAAGACAGATCAGAGAGATAAGGCCCTCAGGACTGAGTGTCATCTTCTGACAGTGCCAGCACTGCCATGGTACTGAGCTCGGGCGTAGGCCTGGGGGATTAAAGGAAGACACAGACCCTGTCATTTGTTATGAGAGAATGCCAAAGCTTTTACTGAGCAGGTTCAATATATACACCAAGCCAGGGAAGGAAAAAACAAACAGGAACTCAACTGGGGGGCAATGAGCTGTCAAATGTAAATTCCCTTCCTGGGACACCATGCCTACATCAGGATGTTTTGATCTTAGAAAAACAGCAGAATGTTGCTTGGCAGGCAGCAGCCAGGGTATGGCAGCCCTTTGGTCCTACAATCTTCAGGCCCTTCTCCTGGGATGCAGGAGCCTACTAACTTAGGAAGCAGGAGAGTTGCTTACCTTGTTTGTTTCTGGACGATAAAAATGTGGATCATGGAAAAGTGAGCCCTTTGAATTAGGGTGAGATTTTAGTGCTTGCAGATGTGTAAGGAATGGCATGGAAATGTGGACAGGCCACACAAAGCTCCCTTATTTACCTTGAACCCTTTGGTGTTCCTCTGACCTGGGATTTCTACTTATTCCACATGTTGCATCTATTTGATGGATGACTGTGGCAACTTCATGAGCAAAGAAAAAGTAAATGATAAGCTTCTTTGATTCCCAGCTGCTAAATATTTATCAACAGTCATGTGAGTTGCTCTCCATTTAATCTATTGCTTTTAGAATACACCAGGAACATCCACCAATTCTCAAAATATATCACATACTCCATTAATATAGATCCCTGTAGTTTAAAGAAACACCTCTAGGAATGGCTACAGAATTTGAAAACATTTTGACTCTGCAGGAATGTGAGCTGCAGCCTTTGAGAAACAGCTTCTATACCCCGTGCAGAAGAACTTTTGTCCTGACTCCTTGTGACACAGTTTTTTGTGTATTCTCGCTCAAAACATGTCTCATTCAAGCACAACTGAGACCAGGCATGGTGGCATAGGCCTGTAACTCCAACAGTAGGATGAAGCCAACAACAGGACAGCAATACCCATGCCAGACTGTACTATATATAAGACATTGTATCACAAGGAATTGTAAGGCCCCCTTGAAGGGAGGACCTCACCCAAGCCTCAGGAATTCGAGGCCACCCACTAACTCACAAGACACTGAACTTGATGCAATCAGCAAGAGGTCAAGACCCATGACCCACGCAGAGGCAGTGGGGTCTGACCCCCGGGCTTTGAAGACAGAAAATTTAAAGGCCAAAACCACAACCCAAGGGGGAAACCACAACCCAGGGGGAGTGAAGGAGGGTTATTGGAGAGTACCTGTGGAAAGTCCCAGCCCATTATTCAGTTTGTGACAGGGTCCAAGGAACAGTCATGGGGAACATTTTGTATAGGCTATTCTCAAAGAACCTATTCAAAATCAACCATCTATCTTGTGCTCAGCCAAGTTTCTGAAACACAGAGCTCACGACCAAGCTGACTTGCACTCTTGGTTCTGCTAAACCTGTTCTGAGTTTCTGAAAATTTTTAACTCTTTCAGAATAAACATGCACACCACAATGCCTGTGATTACTCTACTGACTTTCTTCAAAGTTTTTTAAACATTAATTTACATCCCAAACATTGCAACCCTCACTTCTGATCCCCCCTCACAAAGTTCCTCCCCCTCCCCTTCTCCTCTGAGAGAGTGGGCCATTCTCAAGGGTGTTTCTCCTCCCTGATGCATCAAGTCTCTGCAGAATTAGATACATCCTTTTCCATTGAGGCCAGACAAGGAAGCCATGGAGACTGAGCTGCATGTCTGCTACATATGTGCCTTGGACCATGGTTCAGCCAGTATTTGCTCTTGCTTGATGGATCAATCTCTTAGAGCTCCCAGGGGTCCAAGTTAGTTGACTCTCTTGGTCTTCCTGTGGAGTTCCCATTCCCTGCAGGGCTTTCAATCCTTCTCCTAACTCTTCCATAAGTGTCCCTTACCTCCATCCAATGTTTATCTGTGAATATCTGCTTCTGTTTTAGGTAGCTGCTGAGTAGAAACTCTCAGAGGACAGCTATCCTAGTCTCCTGTCTGCAACCATAACAAAATATCATTAAGAGTGTTAGGGACTGAGACTTTCCCATGGGATGGGCTTCAAGTTGCTCCAGTTATTGGTTGGCCATTCATTCAGTCTCTGTTCTATCTTTGTCCCTGCATTTCTTGTAGGCAGGACAAATTTGGATTTGTGAGGGCTGTTCTTATCCCTCCACTAGGGGGTCCTGCTTGGCTACAGGATGTGGCCTCTTCAGGTTCCATGTCCCCACTGTTAGGTATCTTGACTAAAGTCAACCCAATTGCCACTTGGGAGCCTCACCCTTCCCTGTCCTCTGGGACTTGCTAGAGACCAGTCCCATCTTCTGCCCTGCTACCCCCACAACTATGGTTTTCCATCAGGGCCTCTTTTCTGTCTCTTTCACACCTGGTCCTGCCCCTCCTCCATCCCCCTCTTTCTCTGCTCTACTAGCCATTTTCCTCCCTCCCTCTGCCTCCTATGACTATTTTGTTTCCCCTTCTAAGTATGATTCAAGCATCTTTTTTGTTTCTTTGTTTTCTTTCATGTTTAACCTATTTGAATCTGTACGTTATGGCTTGGTTTAAAGCACATTTAAATCTGGCACCATTATAGGGCATAAAGGTTGGAGCCTGGTTGGTTTTTTGTTTGTTTGTTTGTTTTGTTTTTGTTTGGGGGGGTTGGCAGGAGGGGGAGGTTCTTCCTATTAGTAATTGACTTACCTGGACTTGCTCAGTTCTTAGACCTAGACTCCATAACTATCAATTTGAAGTCTGTCATGGAATCAGCCTAGCCTTGTCATGCAGCCTCCATCCCTCTTCTCCTCCCAGACACACACACACACACACACACACACACACACACACACACACACACACTGTTCTTCCCTCCCCTTCTTTTCTTAACTCAGGGTTGTATTGAATACTATGGCATCTGGATCTAATCCAGTCTGCTGTTCTTTAGAGTGTGCTGACATTAGTAATGACTTACTTGGTGCGTGTGTGTATATATATATATATATATATATATATATATATATATATATATACATATATTTCACTAATATATATATATATATATTAGTGAAAAAGACAAAAATTGATAATTAGAGAGTTGATAACCCCTTGAGCCATCTGACACTTCACTGGAAATATACGTTGAGGTGAAATTAGAATATTTAATCAGTAGCTTTTCATTGTTAGTTTGATTAATAAAACAAATCCACTAAAAATTGTGATTCTTAAGGCTAAAATTTAACAGAGATAAAACTGTAAAATAGTAATTGTGTAAAAGCAGCTAACTTGCCATAAACAAGTTATATAAATAAATTATAAACAAATATGTAAATAAGCATTATTATTAGGAAACTGCACTAGGGCCCAGTTGAGTTTGCTGGTCCCAAGGAAGTAGGCCAGGGAATTCACCAAGGGGAGCAAAAACAGAGGGAAGGGGGCAGAGAACGAGAGAAAGGCTGCATGCAGAAAGAGAAGAAGAGAGAGGAGAGAACTACATGTCTACATTATATAGAGAAGAGACTCTGGCAGAGGGCAGCCCTACAGACTCGGGGACAACCTGTACCTCGACACAAATCATTGGTTTGTTTCAAATGTTCTAGAGCTAATAGGGAATATAATGGCTAAAGAAACTTAGGTCTGAGGTCAGCTTTTAGCTCTGTCTCAGTTTCAAATCCAACCATGGGAACTGAGGAAAACTGCAGCATGAAATAAAAATTCAGTTAATTACAATTTAAATTGAGTCTATGGTTTTTTAGTGCTTTCTGAGTCCATAACACTGTGAACTAGGAATTAATTTTTTTAAGAAAAGGGTTTTGAAATCAGATTCTGATTCTTGAACCCAAAAGTCTTCACAATGGCATATACCAAATATTAATGAAGAACATATAGTCAGAATTTTATAGAGGGGACTGAAGTGGAAACTTAAGGATTCTCTGGAAAGTCAATTGTGTTGGGCGGTGTTTTGCTGGGCAAATACGTGAAAGAGTGTTTTCCTGAGGTGGACACAGGTGAAAGGCTAAAGCAGACTCATGAAGGAATATTTAACTGAAGCAGATACAGGAGAAATGCTGTTCTGCTAAAGCAAGCATGTGAGATGACATGTAGGATTCTTTGCTAACAACACACATGTGTCGGTCCACCTTACATTGTGTAGTTGAGCTCCATTTGTTGGGACTCCATAGAGAGAAATGCACCAAAAAGCTTCTGGTGGTGTGCTGTGGGGTTTTTGATGATTCTGTAAAGTAGTGCTAATTAGCAGAATGAGGTCAACTGAGATTGGCAGAGTGACCTCAGCTGAGACAGGTGCTCTTGCTGAGGCAAGACCCTTGGAGGACACATGATGTTTGGAGCGTATTAAAAAGCCCTCGAAGGACAGTGATGGAGTCTGAGCTAGGCTTGCTTATAGAGCTAGCTGTGCAACTCTTATTGGCCTCAAGTCTTCACTGATCTCCAATTTACTGAGACAGAGGCACAGCTGAGAACTTCTGGCATTCCTGTTGGTCCCTCCTGCTGACTTGAACCAAGGCTCAGGCCTGGCTGTCTCTGCTAGGTAGTGCCACTACTGCTGATACATGTTTACAATCCTGACTTTATCAAATTGGAGTGTATCCCTGAAGTGTTTGTTTATGAGTGGATTGAGCTGCCACTGCTAACCTGTGAACTGAATTTCAGATTTCCAGACCACACAGATGGGAGTTGCTCCAAAGAACCATTTCTAAATAGCTCTACTTTCCCAGTATCCTTTCTTCTCCATTACCTCTGGTGGGCTGTGGGCTAAAAGAGAAGTTAACATGTTTAAGAACCATCATTAAAAATAAGGGTTGAAAAAATTAAAGTTACAGGGGATCCTGAGAATAAAGCAAATTAAAGATACCATATTAATAACCCCCATGTAATAAGAAAGCAGATTAGAAGTTTATTGTTTGTCTGCTTCCTTTACATAACATAGAGATGAGCTTCTTCTTGTAACACAAGTCTTTAAGTCAATGTCTTCTCATGGACACCTTTTTATGAAGAAATGTTCCAGTGTTAGACCTAGAGACACAAAGAATATTAGACACTAAAATTAGGCCTACTATACAAAAGCAGAGAATCTGAGAGAAGTCCCATGCTGAATTGGGTGGGTTTGCTGTGCTGACTGCATCAGAGCAAGCAGCCTGAACAACCCTGCTGTTAGGAACTCAGATCCATAGGAACTATTCTTTCTTCCAGGATATGAGGATTTTTCTTACTGCTTTTTCTTGTAGGTGTTCCTGGAACCCAGCCCGCCCATATGCTTATTCACACTCAGACACTTCTCCAATGTCTATAGTCTATTCTAATAGGTAGAGTGAAATAGACTCTGTGGTTAAACTTGAATATTTGAATATAATACTCACTTCTCACAGTTCCCCTCTAATTTACAGTTAGTACATTTCAAACATATCTTGGAATCAAAAATTTATGGCAGAAGGAAATCTCCTACACATATTTGGTTCTCATGCTTGAACACACAGATGAGAAAAAAAGGATATACATGTATATGTTATTTATACATAAAAATATGTTATGTTATATATAAATATAAATATATATGTTATAAAAATATATCAATATATAATATGTTATAAATATATGTTATATGTTATAAAAATATATGTTATGTTATATTATATATAAATATGCTATACACACACACACACACACACACACACACGTTATTTCTCCACCATGGGTGAAACAAACCAATTCAAACCAGGTTGGGTTATATTAAAGACAAGTGAAAGGTGCTCCTGAGTGGGTAAGTTCATTGGCCCCAAGGACCAAGGCCATGGAAGTTGGCATGGAGAGAGTGAGAGGTAGTTGAGGAGAGAAACAGAAAGAGAGAAAGGAATTGAGGAGAAGAGAGACAGAGACCAAAATGTCTGGATTATATAGGGAAGAACCTCTGGGGGAAGGGCAGCTCACCTTCCGAGCTGGAAAGTTCAAGATTGGGGGCAGGGTATGCCAGGTAGGGACTTAGGAATGCTGAGAGAACCTGGAGGCAAGGTCTCCTTTGGTACGCAAAATATGCACCTCATTCATCTGACCCAGGGTCCTAAACCAAACATATATATATTTATATAAAGTAGTGTGTGTGTGTGTGTGTGTGTGTGTGTGTGTGTGTGTGTGCCTGCGCGTGCGAGGTATCTTTCCAGAATATTTCATGTATCTAGTCCTTTCTGTCTAGCTATCTCAGCTCTACGCTCTGTGGCCACTCACCTGCTGTTTGAACATGTTATGGTTCTCTACCCAAGATATTCCTGGTCTAGAGATGCCTCAGGTTTTTCTCAGACAGATGCATCCTGGGCCCTAGAAGACAAACAGGAAAATAACAGAGAAGAGCGTGAGCATCTCCTGCAGGATGAGGGAGAATGAGCTAAGTATGTGGAGGTAGTTAGAAGGCTCAGCAGGATCCCAGACCTGAGGGCTGCTGCTCCTACAGGACTTCTGTGCCTCTCTTTAGGGAACATCTGCCAGTTCTCTCCTTTTAGCCTCAGAGCGTCTCCTTAGGATATTTCTGTTAATTCCTTCCTTTGAGTTTAACAGCATCTCCTTATAGTATATCTGCAATTTCCCTCTTCTGGGGTTTGATGTGAAGTCAGTGGAACCTGACTTTTGTATACACTCTAGAAATAGGTAAAATACTATCACATAACACCACTAATAACCCAAATGTCCTGTGAAAGTTGAGCAAAGAGAATTCTCCCTTAAGAAACTAATTCAAAGGTATTTTTGGAGATATTTTTTTTTGTTTCCTATGACCTTGTTTGGGCAATTCATGGGAGGGAGGTTGAGACAGGATTTCTCTGTGTAGCCCTGACTGTCCTGAAACTCTTTGTAGATCAAGCAAACTGGCCTCAAACTTAACAGCATCCACTCCTCAACTGCTGGGATTAAAGAAGTGTGTCACCACCACCACACTTGGCCTTTTTCTTTAACCTTACTATTCTTTTGCTTGTATATTATGGTTTCCAATTTTGTGGGTTTTATGGGCTTTGTGTATGAGTGCCTTGTACCTTTAATTGTTTTTGTTTATTTGTTTTATTATTGTTTATTTGTTTTGTTTGAGAAAGAGATAGGCAGAGAGAGAGGGAGAGAGAGAGAGGAGAGAAGAGAGAATGCATGTGGTTGGAATGGTGAGGAGGGTTTGGGAGGAGATTCCAGAGGGGAACCGTGATCAGAATATAATGTATAAAAAAGAATATTTTCAATAAAAAGCTAGAAACTAAGGAATCAATGTTGGTGTATGTATATAAGGTGAGTGGGAAAAGAAAGAAGCACTGAAAGCTATGGACCCATCTTAGGGTTCAGCACTGAGGCAGAGTGTAGTCTGAATGTCTTTGAAGCAGAAGAAAAAAGTTGACATATTGAGTGCGCAAATTAATCAGGCTCAGGATTAAAGGTAACAGTCCAGGATCAACTCTGGATCTTTGATTAAAGTATATGCTTTGGCCGAGGATGCAAAGGAGATTGCATTCAGAAGGGCATAAATGAAAATAGCACAGGAAGTCAGCAAAGTTACTTTCCTATCTCTGACTCAGTAGCGCCATCTGCTGTCTTCCTTCCTGTGCACTTGCTCTGCGTATGTACTGTTTATGTCAGAATGACAAGGTACATAAGAGCCATGCTTGGAAAGACCTTGATTCAGGGACAGGACATAGAAGGCATGTGTTTATGCCAGGAAATCACTAACAAAATCAAGGAAGAAATAAAGAAAGACATCAAAGACGATTTCGAATTTAATGAAAATGAAGGCACAACATACCAAAATTTATGGGACACAATAAAAGCAGTACTAAAAGGAAATCTCATAGCTCTGAGTGCCTACAAAAGAAACTGTGAGAGCATACACTTGCAGCTTGACCACACACCTGAAAGCTCTAGAACAAAAAGAAGTAAATACACCCAAGAGGAGTAGACAGCAGGAAATACTCAAACTCAGGGCTAAAATCAACCAAGTAGAAACAAAAAGAACTATACAAAGAATCAACAAAACCAGGAGCTGGTTCTTTGAGAAAATCAACAAGATCGATAAACCCTTAGCCAGACTAACCAAAGACCACAGAGATAGTATCCAGATTAATAAAACCAAAACTGAAAAGGGAGACATAATAACAGAAACTAAGGACATTCACAAAATCATTAGCTCCTACTACAAAAGCCTATACTCAACAAAACTGGAAAGTCTGGATGAGCTGGCCCTTTTCTTTTATAATTATCTTTCATCTGATTAAAGAGGAAGCAAACAAAGAGGTCACAATATTTAGATGGAATGGTGGATACAGGGATAACAGCAACTTGGATTGGCTCCTGGCAACTGGCTATGGAGCAGTTTTCTGACCATATTTAGGAAGACTATCGTCAGTAGTGGTTTCTTGAACCTCAAATCTCCAGATGTAAGGGCTACCCTGGGTGGAAATAAACAGCAGGGTGAGGGTGAGAAGACCACGTCTAATCCAATGAGGTCAAGCACAGCTGCCAGAGTGGAGTCTCATTGTTCTGGGATTGGGGACATGGTAAGTAGTCTTGAGGTCGTCAGGAGCTTTAGAGTGCAGGGTCTTGTTGAGTTCAATGTGTAGGAAGAAGAGTCATTTTGAGGTGGAAGGGTGAAAGGTTGGAAGTGAGACAGGTGGACCCAATGAGAAAGTCCCCCAAGTTTAGCAGCTGTGGGAGTCATGAGAATTACCTTGAAAGGGCCCTGCCATTGAGGAGAGAGAGACGAGGGCTGATTATCTGGAGAGGAGAGAGGAACTTGGTCTCCAATGTTGATAGGCAGTGGGCAGGGGACAGCGTATGGCTTTGATAGATGGTTGTCAGAAAGGTCCATAGGAGAGAGCAGAGGTGGCAAAGTAACAGGGTGAGTAGATGGTCAGGAAGGGGAGAGCATTTAGCTGAAATACCAGGAGTTAGGACCGGATGTTTAGACATGAGTTTGGAAGGTGAGATGAAATGAGATCCTGTGGGGAGAGCTCGTGTAGCCTGAAAAAAGCCAGAGGTAGGAGTTTTACCGAATTGAGGTGAATTTCCTGTGAAAGTTTGACAAGAGTGGTTTTTAAGGAATGATTAGTTCTTTCTACCTTTCTCGAAGACTGGGGGTGTTAGGTAATATGAAAATGGCAGGGGATGTCTAGGGCTTTCAATAGAGTTTGAAAATTTTTGGTGGTGCATTCAGGACCATTGCATGACTGGAGGGAGGCTAGGACACCAAATCAGGGAATGGTTTCTTGGAAGACAAGATCAGAAACTGTCTGAGCCTTTTTGTTAGTTGTGAGGAATGCCTTCACCCATCCCGAGGAGTTCACCAACAAACGTTCGACAGTGGACGTGTGAGTAAAGTCAAGTTCCAGGAAGGGAACTTCTCACCTGATGGTTAGGAAAATGGGTGGTATGATACCTAGAGCTAGAGTCTGACATCTGTTAGATTTTGCAAGAGGCAGTGATAGATTTTAGGAAACTTGAGTCCTCAGGAGTAGGCTGTAGATAGGTTTTAACAATATAAGACAATGCTTGGCTGTTGTGGAAGATAGGACAGAGTTTGACGAGTGTCAGGAAGTTGGGATGATGAAGGTTGTAGTATAAGAATGTCCTACCTGGTGGAGTTCCACGTGCTTGTACTGGTGGCAGACTCACCTGTATAATTGCTAGCAAGTCCAGGGTTTCAGCACCAATGTTATTTGAAAACAGTGTATTCCTGGACAGATCATGCAGAACAGTTTACATTTTGTAAGGTTTTTATTGAAAGAGGGGAAGAAGCAAAGTAGAGAAAGAGAAAAAGATGGGTCATGTCTTTTATCCTGGCTGTAACATAGGTAACACAGGTGATGACTTGCAGGTGATTCAGGTAACACATGGTGTATGCAATGGTTGCTATGGCAATGGACACAGAAGACTCCCATCCCCTAGAAAGGATGTCATTGCTGTATTCAGAATCTGTCTGTATCTAAGTCAACATCCCACAAAGAAACATATGCATTCGTGTTTACTGATACGTTATGACAGTAGCCAGGAGGTAGAAACAACCCAGATGCTCACTCAGCAACATATGAAGATATTGTGTTAATATACACAGTAGAATTTATTCATCCTTAAGAAAAATTGAATCATGGTATGTACATGCAAGTGGATGGAACTTGAAATTATTAAGTAAAATAAGCCAGACTCAGAAAAAAAAAAAAGAAGAAGAAGCTTTCTGTGAACAGTTTCTGATACTAACCCCGCACAATTCCAGCAGTGCTCTGCTATGTGTTCACTCCATGTCTCCCTTGATACAGTGCCCTGTGTGCACCCCCACCTCTGGTTCTATCAGAAAACCAAAGGGACCTTTCGTTTTTATAAGTACAAAGCTATTTAGCATTTTTGCTTTGATCTATATTTTACCTATACCTTCAAGAATCTTACCTTAAAAAACCAAAATAGCCATAAAAGTCTTTTCTCAGGTGAGGAAATTTGCTACAAAAACCTAGCGATCCTGCCGTCCTCTAAAGATCCAGAAAGATTCCTCACTTGCTGCAGTAAACTTCATCTCCTTCCTGCAACAGTCAACAGTGACTTTGAGCATCAGCAAAACTGTGGGAAGCCATGGCAAGGCCTCACTCTTGGCAAACACTCACCCTTGGCTTCCTATCTACTATTCTTCTTTCTGCTTTCCTTCCATGATTCACTTGTCAGTTCTCAGAACTTCAAACAAGGCCTCATAGCAACCCACCTTAGTAAACCTTCCTCCTGATCTCTAGATTTAACCAACATCCTGCTAGATAGATGTTTTTAGAACCCCTGGTAACAGAAAGGCTTTGTGAGAATAACTTAGTTATACCCCACAGCTGCAGCTAGCTTCCTCCACCTGCAAATCCCTCTTTCCTTTCCTACCCCTCCCCATATCCTGTTTTCAGAGTATATAACCTGTGTGAACAATAAAAATTTTGCCAGCTTGATCAGACTTCTTGACGTGCTGTGCCATTTTATTTTCTCGTGCATCTCAGTCCTGCCACAGGGTCTAAGGGTCCCACTGGATTGCCCAGCTGGCCTAGACACAAAACAAGTTTATAATAAATAAAAGTGTGAATTATTAAAATTAATTCTTTGAGGACAGGGTCTGAGAAACCCAGCATCAAAATGAAGTGTATGGGTTTCATAGTGCAATCAAAAGTTCAAGTCCTTCCTCGTATAAAAGTCAAATACTTCATTATTTGTGAATATTTTTAAGTCACTTTCATGTGTGTGTATGTGTGTTATAAATCACTTGTTTATATGTATGACTACATGTATACATGCATGTGAAGGTTGAAGGTAAAGTGTTTTCTTCGATGACTTTTAAAAAAATTATTACTATTCTTATAAACTTTATGTGTATGGTGTTTTTCCTGTATGTACTGTGTGTATGGTTGCTATAAAGGATAAAGAAGGGGCTGGATCCCCTAGAACTGGACTTGCTGAAAGTTATGAGATGCCATGTAGGTGCTAGCAATCTAACTAGGATCTCCAGAGCAGTGAGTGTTGGGAATCCAACCAGGTCCTCCTGAGCAGCTCATCACTTTATCCTAGAAAACCATTGACAATTACGAGGACGTAACCCACGGCAAAATGAGAGATGAAGATTTTGTTAGGGAAAATAAATTACCTAAGTCAGAATTTCTTCCTTCCTACAGCAAGATGAAACAAATAACCAGATAAGCAGAAATCTATAGTTTATAAACAGTTTTGACAAAAGCTGTTCTATGGAGTTTCCAGCAAAGAGATTTGGGACTGGAGAGTGAAGAGTTTGGACCCACACTAGAATGCCTCACGCCCACTGATGTGCTGCTAATTGTTCTTGTTGAATTGATGTGTGCTATTGTTCTTGGTAGACATATTTTAAAACTGACATACACAAGAGATTTCAAAAGAACATCAGACACAGTAAGTATACATATTTGTGGACCATTGTGTATTATCTCAGTATATATACAAGCATTGGCAATGATCAAATCAGGATAATTAGTTTGTCCATCACTTCAAATTACATAATCTTAAGATACTAAGAGTAGCTCCAGTCCCCTACCATTAGCTTCAGTGATACTGATATACAATAGATGTAGTAAAAACAAGGCATAATTCTGTCTTTTTAAAACACTAACTTCTCTCTATCCTCCTTGCCCCTCCCTTTCTCTGGTCTTTATCAGCCTACTCTGCAATGTGAGGAGTCCTTAAAAGTAGCTGGTGGTTGAGCTGTAATAATGGCTTGATCCAAAGGGGAAGATTCTGGTGGAATAAGGAATGACAGAGCTGGGTTAGGGTAATGTTGCATGTTATAAACAAGTTCTGTCTGGGATTAGAGGATTACCACATGCTGTCTCACCCCTCTCTGGGACTTTGTTTCCCTGTATGATGCAGGCATGTATTGAAAAAGCAGCTTACACTTTGAGAGAAAAGATCTGAGTGGATGGTTTTCAGCTGACATTCATTCTAAAGCCAAAAAAAAAAAAAAAAAAAAAAAAAAGCCAGGTTCAAAACTAAGTGTTTTAGTTAGGAGAGACGACAGAAGTTCTGGTTAGTCAACAAAATGATGGGCTGGGTATTAGGACTATCTTGTACCTCACTGGTACAAATAGGAATAATTATGCTCTAATTGTATTTTGAGAGAAAAGTTTTATTTTAACAGGAAGGGTGATATGTAGGAGGAGCTAAGGGGGAAGGAGTACGGAGAGGAAGAGAAGGAGTAAGGAGAGGAGAAGATGAAGGAGAGGAGAAGCTAGGTAATGAGAGAGAGAAAGAGAGAGGAGGGGCATGGAGGCAGAAGTTCACGTGTCTCCACCAGGCAAAGATAGTTTATATATCTAGGTTGGGTATTGGGTTACACTTCTGATTGAGCATCACCATACTTATAAAGCCTTTGATTAACATTTTTAAAAAATTGTATAAAAGCAAAAAGGAAAAGGGGGCACAGGATAGGGGTTTTCTAGGGAGGGGAAATGGGGAAAGGGGATGGTATCTGAAATGTAAATAAAATATCCAATAAAAAAAGAAAAAAAGAAAGAAAAAGCAGCTTACTCATCCTCAACAGTAAGGTATTTCTTCCAGGCTGAGAAAGCACAGACAAAAACTTAACGTGGAAAGATAGTTGTCTGTAAATTCTCAGCCTGAATTAATATACCACCCCTCTCCATTTGCATAATTTCCTCACTTCCCACAGTAAAACGCAAACGTATTCATTTTCTATCAATGTGGTCAAATACTTTCGACAAATCAACTTTGATGGAGAAAAGTCATTTTGGGTTCACCTTTAGTGATTCAATCCATGGTCAGTGGGCACCACTGTTTTGTGGTCTGTCACAAGCCAGGACATAAATGGCAAGGAGCATGTAGTGAAGGTAATGTCACTCACCTCCTGGTAACCAGGAAGCAGAAGGGAGGGGTTTGATATGCCAAAACCCATTGCTGTGCTGTGTGTCCAAACCTGGCTCACTTCTACTAGGGTCTCAGGCTAGCCAAATCTTTAACACTCATCTTCTTGAGGACAATTAGGATCTCAGCCAAACCAGGTAAGGCAGTGAATAGCTCCAGTGGTACACTGGAATGTATGTATTCTTTTCCAGCTCCAGTGGTGCCTTGCTCTGTATGCACCCTCAGCTCCAGTCCTGTGCGTCCTGCCCTGTATGTACCCCAGCTTCATACCAGGTGCATACTACTAAGTGTGTACCTCAGGCTCCACTGATGCTCTGCTATGCGTGCACCACCCAGTTCCAGTTATGCACAGTTTGTGTGTGCACTCCCAGCTCCAGTAGTGAGCTGCTCCGTGTGGGTGCATCTGCAGATCCAGTAGTGGGCTGCTTTGTTTTTGTGTACCCCCCAGATCCAGTGGTGAGCTGGTATGTGTGTGGGTCCCCTCTGCCCCAGTGGTGCTCTGCCCTGTTTGCACCCCCAGCTCTGGTTCTATCAGAAAACCAAAGGGACCTATCATTTTTAGAAATACAGAGACATTTAATGTTGTTGTTGTTGTTGTTGTGTTGTTTTGTTTGTTTATTTGGGTTCTCTGGTTTTTTTAGGGAGCATTGTTTTGTTTTGTTTTTGTTGTTTTTTGCTTTTTGTTTTTCTTTTACCCATTTTACCTATGCCTCCAAGGGTCTTGCCTTTAAAAAATAGCCATTAAAGCCTTTTCTCAGGTGACGAAATTTGCTACAAAAAAAACTTGCAAGTCCTGCCATCCTCTAAAGACCTGGAATGATGCTTCACTTGCTGCAGGAAACCTCATCTCATTCCCGCAACAGTCAACAGTGACTTTGAGCATCAGCCAAACAACAACTTCATAATACATAAAGGGATGGATTGTTAAAAGTAATTCTTTGAGGACAAGGTCTGAGGAGCCCAGTATCAAAATGAAGTGTATGGGTTTCGTTGTGCAGTCAAAAGGTCAAATGCTATCCTTGAATAAAACTCAAATACTTCATTATTGGTGGATATATTAAATCACTTTCGTGTGTGTGTGTGTGTGTGTGTGTGTGTGTGTGTGTGTGTGTGTGTGTCACGGATCATTCGTTTATATATGTAAATATACATGTGTGTAAAGGCTAAAGGTAAAGTGTTTTCTTCAATCACTTTCTATTTATTATTATCATTATCATCATCATCATTATTATTAATTTTATGTGTTTGATTTGCCTGTGTGTGTTGTGTATATGGTTGCCATAAAAGCCGAAAGAAGGGACTGGATCCCCTAGAACTGGAATTACAGATGCCATGTACATGCTGGCAATCTAACAAGGTCCTCCAGAGTAGCCAGTGGTCTTGAGTGAGAAGCCATCTCTCCAGCAGGTCCACCTTTCATTTTCATTTTTTGAGATGGATTTTTCACTGAGCCTGTGGCTCATGCACTTGGTGTGGCAAGATAGCTAGAGAGTTCTGGGGATCCAGATGTCTCCATCCCACCCCCCCAGTGCTAGGAGTAGAAACATGCTGTGGTCTGTGGTTTATTACATGGATGCTATGAATCAAACTCAGATCTGCAAGCTTGCAGAGCAGGCACTTCTTATTGACTGTGTGCCCTGTCTTCAGAGCCCTACTTTAAACTTAAAGATACACTACATTACAGTATGTATCTACAGCCAACATTCTCTTGTTACATGTCAATCATCTGATAAGCATACCGTTTAGCAATTGCATCTATCCAGGTGAGATATCGTTGCTCTGGGGTCTCATTCCTTCTTTCAGACTGGGAGTTTAGAAAATCTAAGATATCGTGCTGGAGCTGGTTTACGCATGGATATATATTATATGCATATTAACTAAAGAGTTTTTCCCAAGGCAGACAGGGAATCAATCATACTGTTAAAGCCCCAGTGGGAAGGTCAAGCCTAGGACAGACTCTGACTTCTTTCTCTTACTCACCATAGCCTCATTTTGATTTTCACCTTGCTCTTCCTTCTTGTTGCTTTCAATAAGGTCTTGTTTTCCAAAGGTTCCTTGTGTCTTATGTCTACATATAAGAAAGCTCCCTTTTGAAACAACTTGTCTATTCAATTTAAAATAACATGATACAAAATTTTGACTCAGTGGCCAGTACATAAATGAAGAAGACCAAGCTACAACCAAGAACTCTCATAGCCAAAGTGTGTGTTAAAGTCTTCACCATAAACACACAAGGCATAAATGACTAAGAGGCACAAGCTAAAGGGCAGCTGGGGTCACCTTCTTTGTCTGGCATATGGAATAAATAGACTAAACAAAGAGGTTAGAGAGGCAAAGGGATGCAGAAGGTGGCCAGGATGGGTGCCTATGTTGGCTACGGGAAAACACTCAGCATATCAATGGAAAATATATCCATAAACTCTGTGACCTGCTTGGGTCACTGATAGACTTATGCAAGGATTTTAGAATTCAGCCCAGGAGAAAACAAAGTGCGAGCTCACACAGCAGGCAATACATGTTTGCATTTAAGGAAAGAACTTTAATTTGGTTTAAGTTTTGTCCATCTTCATGGAGGAGCAAATTCTGGTGTATTATTTGTCTCACAGGATCTTGGTCTTATCTATGTTTTCTTGCAGCATCTTACATTAGGATAGCCACAAGTGCCAATGTCTTTGTAATTGTCAGAGTAACCATTCCAGCATATGCCTCCTTTGGCCACACACATTTCTTGATTAATGACTCTTTGGGTAAAGGCTGGAAGACAAGTAGAAAAACACATGGTAGAGTTGAAAGCATTAGGTCATAAATACAGATCACTGTGCTATTATGCTGACTAAATCCCAGCAGGCTTCCCCATCCCCAAACCTGCAATGTCTGTTTTAGCAGGACTGAATCAAGTTCTGGCCAGTGCTCCTCTATAAAGGGTGCTGTTTTTCCTAGGACCCAAATGTTGAAGGGTCTGCTCCACCCCTGACTGATTGGAACTTTCAGGACCAACAGGCTAGATCTTAGGAAATATTCTGTGTGAGTTATCAGCTTCTTCACCTAAGCCTTACTCTCCTTTTCCACATACAAGTCCCTTCTTCCTGTATCAGAAACAGCCAGTGGGTATGAATGTGTACATACATGTGTGCAGACACATAAAGAAGGTAGAGCTTAGCATAAGATGTGTTCATCAATTTTCTCTGCCTCACTTTTTAGATAGAGTTTCTCAGTGAACCTAGAACTCACTGAGAGGTTTGGCTGGTTGGCCAGTGTGCCTCTGGGATCCTTCTTAGTGCTAGCAGTACAGATCCTTATTAGTGCACCAGCTCTTTCTGCTTTTCCATTGTCTTAGTTAGGGATCTACTGTTGTGAATAGACACCATGACCTTGGCAACTCTTATAAGGACAGCATTTAATTGAGGCTGGCATTCAAGTTCAGTCCATTATCAGCAGTGGGAACATGGCAGCACCTAAGTAGGCATGGGATAGGGGGAACTGAGAGGACTTCATCTGAAGGCTGTTAGCAAAATACTCACTTCCAAGCAGCTAGGATGATGGTCTTAAAGCCACGGTAGCACACCTATTCCAACAAGACCACACCTACTCCAACAGGGCCACACCCTCTAATTATGTCACTCCCCAGGCCAAGCATATACAAACCATCACATTCCACTCCCTGGCTGCCATAGGCTTATTCAACCTTGAGTCTATGGGAGTCATACCTAAACATAGCATAACAAAAAATACATTTAAACCAATTTCAACAGTACTCATAGTCTATAGCAATCTCAACAATGTTTAAATTCCAAAGGTCAAAGTCTCTTCTGAGATTCATCCAATCACTTAACTGTAATCCCCAAAGCAAGACAAGAAACTGTCTGGGCAATCTCTAACTCTGCATCTCCATGTCTAATGCCAAAGCAGTCTTCAGATTTCTAACTTCTTTTCCATTTTTGTTGATTATAATAAACTTCTATCTCATGGACTGGCTCCACTCCCTGTTAGCAGCTTTCCTCAGCAAATAGCCCAGGGCTCTGACATCTCAAACGTCTTGGGGTCTTCAAGACAACTTCAATGTTATTGATTCTTATTTAATGTCTGGGATCCACACATTATATTCTGGGCTCCTCCAAAGGGCTGGTGTTGCTTCTTCAGCTCTGTTCTCTGTAGCATTCTAGGGTCTGGTTGACTTCACTCCATGTTGTTGGTTATCATAACATGATACCGGAATCTCTAATACACTGGGGTCTTCCATTCAACAAGGCTTCACCAATAGCTTCTCATAGGCTCTCTTCAGGATGCTTTATATAACCCCTTCAGTGCTGAGCCATCTCCTGCAACTGAGGTTGCAACTTCACCAATGGCCTTCATGGCCTCTCACACTGCCAAGCCTCAGCTGCCCTTCATGACCCCTTTATCTCTTCAAAACCAGTACCACCTGGGTGACTCTTACACATTATCAAGTCCAGCTGCAGCATGAGGTACAACCTTGGCTATCTCTGAAACACAGCTTCTTTGTGCTCTCAGAAAACACTTCCCAGAAGATTTCACCTCACTGATGCTGGTCTCTTCTCAATCACCACTAATTTCTTAGCTCCAGCTATCTAGAATCAATTGTTCCAGTAGTCTCCTTCTACTCTTGAGTAAAAATCCAGACACACATGGCTGAAGCTGCCAAGTTTTGCTGCTTGCTAGAACATGGTCCCCTTGTTCTATTACCAGCTTTCTGCTTTCCAACTCCCTCACTGCCTAAGCTTGGCTGTCCTGGAACTTGCTTTGTAGATTGACCTTGAACTCAAAGAGATTTGCATGTCTCTGTTTCCTGGAATTAAAAGTTTGTATCACCATGCCTGGATTTAAACTTTTCTTCACTTAGAACTCAATCTTTCTCAGGCTGACCTTAAACTCAGAGCTCTGCTTGACTTTGTCTCCTGGTATTAAAGGCCTATATCACCATGCCTGGACATAAATTTAGCTGGGTAGGGTCTTGCCCCAAAGTTCTACCCCCTTAATCTGCTATCTCTTTGAACATAGGATTCAGTTCCTTTTCACTTCCTGGTAGGTACCCCTTTAATACTTGATCCATATATTTTATATCTTTCTTTTCTCAGATTGCTATGCTTGTTTAAAATGTTCTTCATGAAACTTAACCAAAGAACAAAGTCTATGATGGGCATTTCTGAGACGTTTTTGTAAATGCAAACATTGGACTCTCTTCACCTTAGCCTCAGGCAGACTCTTCAGACAGTGGCAAAAAGCACCCAGATTTTTCACCAAGGTAACATAAAAACTGTCTCTAGGCCACATACTAAAATTCTCCTAGTGACACCTCTCTAGCAAGGTCTATAATATTCGAATCACTCTCAGTAACTAAGTCTTCCATATTCCTCCTAGGATAACCCATTATGTCACATTCAAAGCTTCTCACTGCTTTCCAAATCCAAAGTCCCCAAATCTATGTTCTTCCAAGCAAAAGCATGATCAGACCTATCACAGCAACACCTCATTCCTGGTACCAACTTTTGTCTTAGTCAAGGTTCTACTGCTGTGAACAGACACCATGATCATGGCAACTCTCATAAGGACAGTATTTAATTGGGGCTGGCATACAGGTTCTGTCCATTATTACTAAGGTAGGAAGGAACATGGCAGCACCCAGGCAGGCATGGTTCAGGAGGAGCTAAAAGGTCTGCATGTTCATCTGAAGGCTGCTAGCCAAATACTTACTTTCATGCAGCTAGGATGAGGGTCTTAGTGTCAAAGTGACACCTATTCCAACAAGATCACACTATTCCACTAGGGACCACACCCTCTAATTATGCCTCTCCCTGGGCTGCCAAGTATATACACACCATCACATGCATGTATACTGGGACCCAAATTCCCATCTTCATACTTGTATAACAAGCACATTTGATCCGTGAGTCATCTTTCTATTTTTAACTAAAATATTTTAACTTCTAGGTATCTATTGTAAACTAAGTTTTTGACCCAAAGCTCTGTGTATAGTACTTGCTTAATGATAACTGGATTCCTAAGCAACTTACAATGGAAATCAAAAGTAAAAATGAACTTTTTAAATAGTTTCTAATGTCTAAATCAGATATTAATCTCATCTTTCCCTCCGCCCCCTTCTTCTTCACATTCATCTAAATGTCAGACAGAGTAAATGTTTGGGTATCTTATGGAACACAGATGCTCCTCTGTAAACCAGCACCCATCAACAAAATGGATGAAATTATGTTTTTCTCTCTGTAACTTCAGTCTGATGCAGTTTGAGGCCTCTGCTTCATTCATTCATTTCATGTTCTTACTTGTTTTAGCTCCCTCTCTTGAGTCGTGTATTCCTTTTCTTCTGTTTGCCTAATATCAAGGATGAAATACAACTTGCAGCCTGGAAACATGGTTCAGTCATTAGGAGTGCATACGACTTGTGCAGAAGACCTGAGATAAGTTCCTATCACCATATCAGGCTGCCCATATGTCCCTATAACTGAGAGACTGGATGTCCTTTTATGGCCTCTGTGGATACTGTAGTCCTTGGCACATACACATACACAGATCCGTATCTGTACACATAATTTAAAAGAATATAAACCTTTTTCACAAAATACAATTTAGATAGAATTTGGGAAGCTCTGTTTCATAGCCTCCCTGAGCTATGATCCTCAATACCCCTGTAGACAGTGTGTGATTCATGATCTTCCATAGGAGTGGGGAAGTGCAAGTTCTCAAATAGACGCTGGGATGATTATTCTGAAGGATTCTCTAGAGTTAGCAGAGAATCTACTCCTTAAATATAAAGATTTCTAAACGAATGCCTTTTTTCAGATAAAAATCCAAAATTCTTCATGTTGTTATTTTTAAGGTATCTGTAAGAGACTCATTTCATAATCTTAAGCTTAGCACCAGCAGTTAGGAAACGGAAGTCAAGTGCTATAGATCAGCTCAGAATGAGTCTACCTTAGGCTCCTTCAAGGTGAAAGGAGTCTTTAGTTTGTGTTAGCCATCACACAATACACATTGTCTAAAGTGTGCTTAAAAGAAAGAAAGAAAAAGGAGAAAGTAAGAAGGATAGGCGAGAAAAGGATAGAGACAGAATTAAAGACAGAGGGATTGACACATACACAGAGAGACAGACAGACAGATACACAGATACACAGAGAAACAGAGACATACACATACAGAGAGAGGGAGAGAGACACACACACAAGAAAAGAGACAGAAAACTCACATACAAAACAACACACACACACACACACACACACACACACACACGTGCTATAGGGAGCTGTCACCCATTTCACTTTGTGACCTCCCTATTCTGTTGCCTTACCTGCAAGTGGAGACAGCAGTACCACGAAAAATACAAAAAGAAGGTAATGGATCCTCATGACTGAAGCCTGGTGTGGTGCAAATTCAGAGGGACTTGAGCCCAGTGCCTTATATAGTGCCAGGAGCTGCCTCCTGCATAGGATTCTACACTGACTAGAATCCCAGGAATTACAATCATGAAACATGGAGCACCTTATCTCTCTTGTCAAGGAGTGGTACTTTGAGAGCACACTAGTGTCTCTTATACAAATATGGTGAGTACCAGATGATTTCCTCCTACACTGCTCACCATGAGAAGATTCCTGCCCTACTTCTTAGGTGGGAGGGACCCATGCTATCCTGGGACAGACTTACTGGGTACAATTTGATCTTATTTGCTTGTCCCTCAGACATTTGACGTGGTCTTCTCAGAGTCTGACAACAGTCTTAGACCTTAGTCTTAATTTTACCTCGATCCATTTGGGCTTGGGCGAACTCGGCTGCTGGATGCAACGGAATGTGACACAACGCAAGGTTCCCCAAGATTTTTTAGGTCAGAACATGGGCCTCATCTCATAGATTTCTCCAAGTCACTGTTCAGTAGTGGAGTTCATTTACTACTCAAAGTCTCCAGCAACTCACCATCTACCCAGTATGATGGACATAGAGTCAGATAGGTGTGGTGTTTCCTCTCTTAGAGAAAGCAATGAGTTGGTAACATGTTAACTGAACATGGGGCCCTCTGCCCACCTAGAGGAAACCAGAGAGTAACTGGTTCTAACCTCCACATGATAATTAGTATTCCTATCACTTCAAGTTACATAATTTTATGATACTAAGAGTAGCGCCAATCCCCCCTCCTTAGCTTCAGTGTTACTAATATAGAATAGATGCAGTAGAAACCAGGAATAATTTTTTTTAATCACTAACTTTTCACTATTCTCCTTAGCCCTATCTTTCTATGGTCATTATTAGCCTATCCTGTAGTTTGAGGGACTGTTAAAAGTAGCTGGTGATTGATTTGTAATAACTGTTTGATCCAAAGAAGAAGTTAGTGCTGGATGAGGGAATGACAGGGCTGGGTTAGGGTGGTGTTGAATGCTATAAACAAGTTCTGTCTGGGATTGGAGCATTGCCACATGCTCTCTCACCCCTCTCCAGGACTTTGTTTCCCTGTGCAATGCAGGACTGTATTGAAAATGCCTGCTTACTCATCCCCAACACTAAGCACATGTATCTGGCAAGACCAATATGTGGCCCCCATATTCATCTGCCTATTTTTTAACAATTATCTTACATCTGGTTAAATAGGAAGCAAACAAGCAGATCATAATATTTAAATGAAATGGTGAATATAGGGATGATAGCAATTTGGATTGGCTCCTGGCATCTGGCTATGAGCAGTTTCCTGACCCTATTTGGAAGACTATTTTTCATGAGTGGGGGTTTTCTTGAACATCAAAGTTCCAGATGTAAGGGCTACCCTGGATGGAAATGAACAGCAAGGGGAGGATGAGAAGCCCATATCTAATCCAATGGGGTCAAGTGCAGCTGCCAAAATGGAGTCTCATTTTTCTGAGATTGGGGACCAGGTGAATGGTCTCAACATCTTCTGGAGCTTAATAAAGCAGGGTCCTGTTGTGGTTAATGTGTATGAAGAAGAGTCATTTTGAGGTGGAGGAGTGAAAGGTTGGAGGTGAGACAGGTGGACCCAATGAGAAAGTCCCTCAAGTTTAGCAGCTGTGAGAGTCATGAGAATTACCTTGGAAGGGCCCTGCCATTGAGGAGAGAGAGATGAGGGCTGATTACCTACAGAGAAGAGAAAACCTGGTCTCCAGTGTTGACAGGCAGTGGGCAGGGGATAGCATATGGCCTTGGTAGATGGTGGTCAGCAAAGTTCCATAGGAGAGAGCAGAGGTGGCAACATAGTGGAGTTAATAGGTGATCAAGGAGAGGAGAGCATTTAGGTGAAAGTCTAGGAGTTAGGACTGGATGTCCAGACATGAGTTTGGAAGGTGAGATGAAAAGAGATCCCTTGGGGAGAACTCATAGCCTAAAAAGAGCCAGTGGTTGGAGTTTTAGCTAATTGATATAAAGTTCCTGTGGCAGTTTGACAAGAGTGGTTTTTAGGGAGTGATTAGTTCTTTCTAACTTTCCTGAAGACTGGAAGTTGTACAGAATATGAAAATGGCAGGGGACATCAGGAGGTAAATTCAGAACCATTGTGTGACTGGAAGGAGACTGGGGCACTGAATCAGGGAATGATCTCTTAGGGGAGAACATTCAACAGTCTGAGCCCTTTTGTTTGTAGTGGGGAATTCCTCCACCCACCCACCCAGAGAATGTGTCCACCAATACACATTTGACAGTGGGCATGTGGGTAAAGTCAAGTTTCCAGTCATTTTCAGGAAGGGAACCTCTAGCCTGATGGGTAGGAAAAAGGGTACTACAATACCTGGAGTTGGAGTCTGACAGCTAAAAGATTTTGCAAGAAGCAGTGATAGATTCTAAGAAACTTAAGTCCTCAGGAGTAGGCTATAAGTAGGTCTTAACAAAATAAGACAACGCTTGGCTATTAGGATGAAAGAGTTGGTGAAGATAGGACAGAGTTTGATGAATGTCAGTGAGTGAGAGTTGGGATGTGGGTTGCAATGTAAGGATGTCCTGGGGAGGTAAGAGGAGTCTAAGCCCCTATGGGCCACAGCTCTAGCAGCCTCATAGGCTTGGTTGTTTCCCTTGGATACAATGGGTTCATCTATCTGGTGGGATCTGCAGTGGACAATTCCAATAGCTGAGGGGAGATGAGAGGCCATTAGCATGGCCATAATTTTGTTTGCATTAGTTACTGATCTTCCTTTTGTCATAAGTAACCTGTGCTCCTTCCAGATAGCAGCATGGGACAGAAGAATATAGAAAGCATACTGGGAGTCTGTGTAGAAGTTGAGGGATTGTCCCTGTGCCAGTTGGAAGGCACGAGTAAGGGCTATGAGTTCAACCTGTTGATTGGTGGTCCTGTACTCCAGCCACCTCTGTGTCTGGCACTATAGCATAGCTAGCTCTTTTGGCCCATTCATGTAGAAAGGGGTTGCCATCTGTATACCAGGTATAGATGGCCTGAAGCAATGTGCCCTCTTATGTGTGTGACCTTCACACAAACACACGAGGTAATAGTTCCTCTAAAGTTTCAGGGCAGGCGTGTGTTAGGGAATACTTAGTATTAGGTCGAGGAAAGAGATTGAAAATATGAAGAGGTAGGCATGATCAGAAAGTAAGTGTGGGGTTTTCTATTAGTGCTACCTCAAGAAAAAGAACGTTGGAGGGAGGTAGAGTCTGTAAGCCTTTGTAAGTTAGGACCTGTGACAGGTTATCAGAAGAGAGGACAGTTATAGGCGACCCCAAGTTTAGATTTTTTGACTCTCTTCAGCAGCTGCTAAGGTACAAATACAAGGTGCCCATCCCTGGATGGTTAGATCTACTCTGCTTGACAAGTATGCTACAGGTGCAAAAGAGAGTCCCAGGTGGTAACCTAGGACTCTGAGGGCAAATCTCTTTTTTTTTTTCTGGTTACATAGAGGGAAAAAGGATGAGTCAGGTCAGTGAGGCATAAGGCCTGGGCCTTAAGAAGAACCTGTTAAGCCGGGCAGTGGTGGTGCACACCTTTAATCCCAGCACTTGGGAGGCAGAGGCAGGCAAATTTCTGAGTTCGAAGCCAGCCTGATCTACAGAGTGAGTTCCAGGACTACACAGAGAAACCGTGTCTAGAAAAACCATAAATAAATAAATAAATAAATAAATAAATAAATAAATAAATAAAATAAAATAAAATAAAAAGAGCCTGTTAGAGCTTTTGAAAAGGCATAGTAGCAGGTTTGAGAAGAGGGTTGTGGGTGGGGCCTTATGCTGCTTCATATAAGGTACTGGAAAGGAGTGAAAAGGAAGGAAACCAGGAATGTAAAAAACTGGCTATTCCTAGGAGTAGCTATTCCTTTGTAGAAGGAACAGTTAGAGACAGAATTAGATTCTTTCTATCTAAGAAAATAGCCTTGTGGGTTGGAGTAATTGTTAGTCCCAAATAGGTGGCCTGAGGAGTGGACAGTTGGACTTTAGAAGGTGAGACCCTGTAGCCTTGACTGGAAAAAAATTAGAAGAGCAGAAGTGTCAGCTTGGCTAATTTCTAGAGAAGGGATACAAAGAAGGACATCGTCTACATAAAGTATAATCTTAGATTTAGGGAGAAACAGAGACTGTAAGTCAGAAGCCACGGCTTGGCCAAATAAATGTGGGCTGTCCCTGATTCCCTGAGGTAAAACAATCCAGGTAAGTTGGGTAGAAAAGTGGGTGTCAGGATCTGTCCAGTTAAAGGCAAATATGTTCTGTGACATAGAATCTAAAGGGATAGAGAAGAATGCATCCTTGAGATCTAGGACTGAGAAATAGGACATTCCCAGAGGTATCATGGAAAGAAGTGTGTAAGGGTTAGCCACCACAGGAGGGGGACCACTGCAGAATTAATGCATCTGAGGTCTTGAACCAGGTAATAGGTACCATTAGCTTTCTTAAATGCTAGTATAGGGGTCTTAAACGGGAAAGAGGTTGGGTGAAAGAGTTTTTTTCCTCAAGAGGACAAAAATGATAGGCTTGAGTCCCCTGAGGCTCTGGAGAGAGGGTATTGAGCTTGGGTTGTGTACCTGGTAGAGTCTAGTAATTGGATGACAACAGGAGAGCAGTATTTAGCAACAGAGGGATTCTGGATGTCCCAGACTCTGGGATCTACCTGAGAAAACTGGTAAAGCAAACAACATGTTAGTGTTAGTAGGTTGACTAGAAGAAGGAGCAGAGGAATTGCTGGCAAGCTTGGTTTTAGGCAAGTGGAGGGAGCAAAGGAAATAGAGGCTCCCATAGAAGATCCCTTCCCAATAAGGGGACAGGACATGTTGGTACTACCAAAAAGGAATGGGTGAGAAGTATACCCCTAAAAATTAAATTAAGTGTTGGGTTCTGGTGAGGAAGGTAAGGTTGTCCTCCTACCCTGATGATAGGAAAATGAGGGAGAAAAGTGGGTCCCCAAAACTCCATCAGGACCAAGAAAGTGTCCCCAATGTCCAAGAGGAAGGAGATGGGCCACCCACATACCACAATGGCTACCTGGGGCTCCTTGCTGGTGATGGAAGTAGTTGGGACAAGGGAGCTCACAACTCTTCAGGTGTCCATTGGCAAGCCTAGGAGATCATCTGGACTGTTATCTGGGAGTGATGTCCTTCTGTCTTGTGCAACATGAAGCCAATTGACTGCCCAGTGTCCTCCTTGATGGCACCTAGGGCATGGCCCCCTTGGAACATGTACTCTGACAAGGCCATCTACCCCAGCAACTTCCCTTAGAGGAAGGACCGGTGCTGGGTCAGGTGTCTCTGAAGGAGAAGAACTTGGGGGTTTGTCTGTGGCCTTAGAGCATGTGATAAGAGGGGTAAAGGTTGGTGCCAATGCAGGGCGATTGGAGAGTCCTGCAGCTGACACAGTAGGAGGGGAAGGGGTGGGAGAAGTTGAGCTAGTAGGCTCTGGGGTATCCCAATGAGAAAGGGAAACTGAGGCAGCAATTTGGGTTTTCAGCAGCATAGAAACAGGTCTGCCACGGAAGGGAGGCAGTTTGTCAGCTGGATCCAGGGTTGTATTGTCATCTAGAGGAGGTTGTGTAGGTTTCATGGCTAAGAGAAGTTGGGTGGTGAACAAGACGAGCACATAGAGGGATTAGAGCGAAGATAGATGAATGCTTGACTATATGAAACCTCTTTCCACTTACCAGAGCACTGGCAGTATGTATTAAGATCCCTTAAAATGATTGAATCAAGTGTGCCATTGTGTGGGCATTTGAAACCATTATTTAATGGGTACTGAACCCAGACTTTATTGCAGAGGTGAACTAGCTTTGATGCCTTCAAGTCAGTGTTAACTTTAGAGATGTGAGATTTCCTAGGAGATATCCCAGTGGAAGACATTGAAGTACCCACTGGGGAGTTATTGGATTATTTGTACCGGTGTCCCAAGAATAATTCAATAAACAAAAATTCCAGCCAGGCTAGAGGCCTAAGACGTCACAAAGGCCGCCTAGAGACTATACACAGTATGTCCCAGACTTACTAGAAAGCTTCTCTACCATAGGCCTAGTGAGTTTTTTTAAACAGCTGCAAGAGCCCGGAGGGGGAAGGGTGTGAGAGTAGCTTTCGAGGGATGTGGTCACCCAAGAGTTGATGTCCTATCCTGTATGTCAGCTGGGAGGCTAGTCATAAGGACCATGGCTGTGAAATGCCAACATTTTATCCCCAAAAAAGGCTGGCCTGGCTGTACCTGGGAAATTAGGGTCCTCCCGGCCGACTGACCTTCTAATAAGTCAGTGTCTGTATGAAGACTTTAGCAATCTGGTAGCAGAAAAACTTGGGACTGAATGGCTGGTGTGGGCCTAAACGACTGAGTAACCCACGTGGCAGAAGCTAGTCCCACAGGGTGGACTGGGGCAGCCCAGCTCACGTGGTGGTAGAAGTTTGTATGTCCCACAGGAGCAGCAGCTCACATGGTGGAAGATTGTGAATCCTGCAGCGGCCAGAAGGTGGCAGTGGTTCTGCAGCGGGCCAGGGTAGGGCTGGGAGCCAGTCGGACAGTAGGCTTCTGTTTGACCTTGTGGCCTTGGTCAATTGTAGCAGTAGAAGCAGATCTGAGTGCTTCTTCCCGGCTCCCTCCTGCCAGTCCTGGCAAGCTATGGACTAGGCTGAGGGGCTGAAATGCCCTCTGTTCCAAGCTGGCAGGGTGGCTCTTCAGACTGGGATAGAAGTTCCACTGAGCTCTGGTTGAAGCTGTGGCCACAGTGAGGGTCTTGGAGTTCCACCGCAGCAGCTGTAGCTTAGCAGCAGTGGCAAGCCCTTGTTCACTAGTCAGTTCACTGACAGTTCAATTGTAGCAGCCGGACTGCGATGGTCCACGTGGCCGCCATTGGCCGCAGTCTTCCCCGGCATGCTCCTGGCATCAACGACTGGTGCCACAGTTGCTGGTGGCTGCCGCTGAGTTCCCGGGTTTTGGCACCAGTGTTGTGTTGGATGGCAGCTCGTGTCCAGATAGACCTCAGATGCATTAATTTTGCAGTGGTCCCCCTCCTGTGGTGACATGACAGAGGTTTTATTGGGGAAGAACGGGAACAAAGAGGAGAGAGAGAAAAGACATGAGGAAAAAAAGGTGGAAGGTAGAGAAAGGTTGACCTTTAATCTAGGCTGTGACTTAGGCTATTCATAGGTGAGTGTGAGCAGTGGGCTCCAAAAAGGTATGCAGGGTTGTCATGGAAACAGATGTTACCTATGTGTGACATTCCTGAGTTTGGAGCCAATTTGCCAAGCTGGCTCTGGATACCAACATTTATACCATTGGTTATGAGAAAAAATAAGGTTAAAGTTAATGTCTGAGGAGCAAAAGGAATTGGTTCTACTGATGCTTATTGGGTCAAGCTATAAATTCTGAAAGACCTGAACTAGTCTTAAGAATAAATGGAAAAAAGCTTTACAGGGCTGCTAGATACAGGAGTAGATGTATCCATAATAACTTCTATTCATTGGCCGGAATTTTGGCCCCCCCAAAATTACCATTATTTGATTAGCGGGGATAGGGAAAAGTCAGAATCCTGAGCACAGAAATGATCTCTTACATTGGGAAGACAAGGAAGGTTGCAAGGATATTTGAACCTTATATTGTTTCTAACCTGCCTGTTAATTTGTGGGGAAGAGATATAACGAAGGACATGAAGTACACTTCAAATAATAAAGTTATACAAAAAATGTTTCATTGTACTTATTTGCCTAACCAAGGGTTGGGAGACCAAAATCAGGGAGTATTGAACCCATTACCGCTACCCATAGAAAAGGTAAATCAGGTCTAGAGTATTTTTAGTGGAGAGCATTGACAAGCCTGCCCTCCATACAGATAAGATTACTTGGAAAAGTGATGTTTGTCTATGGATTGATCAGTGGATTCTCACTTCAGAAAAAAATCTGGTCGCTCAACAGCTAGTTGTAGGAGGAGCTAAAGTAGGAGGAGTAAGGAAAGGAAGAGGAAAAGGAAGAGGAGGAGCTAGAGAGAGGCAGAGATGTAGGAGGATGAAGAGCAATGCAGGTATGGACAGCAGTCCTGGGTAACAACTTATATTTAGTTTAGCTAATTGGGAGACACATCTAATTGTATGGGCATATTGTCATTGAGCATTACCAAATATATAAAGCCTTTGATTAATATTTGAGTCTCATTTCCTACCGGCCCATGTGGATGGCAGTATGGCTTAGCACAGCCCAGCTTTGTGAAGACATCATGGAAGATTGGCAGAGCCATCTCCCATGCTGGCATCTCGTGTGTGGCAGGGCTGGTGTCTCTGGCTGACTGAGCAGACTGCCCAAGCTGAGCTGTGCCACTCTTGGCCGCAGGCCTAGACTAGTCGGGCACATAGTGGCTGATTAAGAAATGCCAGATTGAATGCCACCGGATTATATATCTCCTACAACAGTTAGTGCAGCAACAATTGCAGGCAGGCCACATTGAAGTTTCTAGTTGCCCCTGGAACTCACTAAAAATCAGGCCAGTGAAGGTTATTGCAAGATTCACCAAAGGTTAATGAAACTATGGAACTTATGGGGGCATTACAACCTAGCTTAGCTACTCCTCCTTCATCCTGGGATGGCTAACCCTTACACACTTCTTTCCACGATACCCCTGGGAACATCCCATTTCTCAGTCCTAGATCTCAAGGATGCACTTTTCTCTATCCCTTTAGATGCCATGTCACAGAATATATTTGTCTTTACCTTGTCAGATCCTGACACCAACTTTTCTATCCAACTTACCTGGACTGTTTTTACCTCAGGAAATCAGGGACAGCCCACACCTAGTTGGCCAAGCCCTAGTCTCTGACTTACAGTCTCTGTTTCTCCCTGAATCTAAGATTATACTTTATGTAGACGATGTCCGTCTCTGTATCCATTCTCTAGAAATTAGCCAAGCTAACACTTCTGCTTTACTATATTTCCTTTGCAGTTGAGGCTACAGGGTCTTACCTTCTAAAGTCCGACTGTTCACTCTTCAGGTCACCTATTTGGGACTAACAATTACCTTAATCCACAAGGCTATTATCATAGTTAGAAAGACTCTGGTTCAGTCTCAAACTGTTCCTTCTACAATGGAAGATATTTTATCATTCCTAGGACTGGCTAGCTTTTTGCATTCCTGGGTTCCTTCCTTTTCCTTACTTTCTTACCTCTTATATGAAGCAGTGTTAGGCCTCACCCACAAACCTCTTCTCAAACCTGCTACCAAGCCCTTTCAAAGGCTACAACAGGATCTCCTTAAAACCACAGCCTTGCATCTCCCTGCCCTGACTTGTTCTTTTTCCCTCTATGTAACTGAAAAGGAGGATTTGCCCTTGGAGTCTTAGGTCACCAACTGGGATCATATTTTTCACCTGTAGCATACTCGTCAAACAGACTAGATCTAACCATCCAGGATAGGCACCTTTTATTCATACCTTAGCAGATGCTGAACTCCTTATTCGAGAGTCAAAGAAAATAACCTTGGGATCGCCTATAACTGTCTCCTCTTCTCACAACCTGTCACAACTCCTAATTTATAATGGCTTACAGACTCTACCTCCCTCCAGGGTTCTTTCTCTTCAAGTAGCTCTAATAGCAGACTCCACCCTCACCTTTCAATCATGCCTACATCTTAGTATTTCCAATCTTTTTCCTTGACCTACTACTAACTATTCCCTAACTCACTCCTGTCCTGAAACTTTAGAGGAACTATTTCCTCATCTTTCACACATACAGGAGGGTACATTGCCTCAAGCCTGGTATACAGATGGCAGCTCCTTTCTACATGATGTTACCAGGAATATTGGGAAGCCATAGTGTCAAACACTGAGGTGATGGAGGCACAGGCCCTTCCTGCTCATACCACCAGCCAACAGGCTTAACTAATATAGCCCTTACCTGTGCCTCCAGCTGGCACAGGGACAATCCCTCAACATCTACAGAGATTCCAAACATGCTTTCTATATCCTCCTGTCCCAGGCTGCTATCTGGAAGGACCATGGATTATTTACCATAAAAGGAGGATCAGTAGCTAATGCAAACCAAATTCTGGCCATGCTAAAGGCCTCTTATCTCCTCACAGCTATTGGAATTATCCAGTGCAGATCCCACAGGACAGATGACTCTACTTTTCCAAGGGAAACAACTGAGCTGGTGAGGCAGCTAGAGCTGTGGCCCTTAGGGGTTTAGACTCATCTCAGCCTCCCCAGGACATTCTTACACTGCAACCCACGTCCCCACCTACACCCCCTGACACTCATCAAACTCTGTCCTATCTTCACCAGCTCCTAACAGCCAAGCATTGTCTTGTTTATTAAGACCCACCTACAGCCTACTCCTGAGGACTTAAGTTTCTTAAAATCTATCACTGCTTCTTGCAAAATCTGTCAGATGTCAGATCCCAACTCAAGGTATCCTAGCACTCCTTTTCCTACCCACCAGGCTAGAGGTTTCCTTCCTGGAACTGACTGGCAACTTGGTTTTACCCACATGCCCACTGTCAAATATGCCAAGTACCTCCTGGTCTTGGTGGACACCTTCTCAGGCTGGGTAGAGGCTCTTCTCACAACTAACAAAAGGGCTCAGACTGTCTCTGATCTCCTCCTCTGAGAGAACATCCACTGATTTGGTGTCTCAACCTCCCTCCAGTCAGACAATGGTCCTGAATTTACTTTCTTTGTTTCTCGAATCCTATCGGAGGCCCTAGACATCCTCTGGCATTTTCACATTCCCTACCACCCTCAATCTTCAGGTAAGGTAGAAAGAAATAACCACTTTTTACAAACCACTTTTGTCAAGCTGTCAAAGGAACTTCATCTTGATTGGGTAAAACTCTTACCTCTGGCTCTTTTTAGGCTATGAGCACTCCCCCAAGCGGCCTCTCCTCATCTCACCCTTTGAACTCATGTATAAATGTCCAGTTCTAACTCCTGGTCTTTCAGCTAAATGCACTCCCCTCCCAGACCATCTACTCACCCCATTACTTTGCCTCCTCTGTCTTCCTTCCAGATCATGAGCCCTCACCCCTCTTTTCCAAATGGCAGGGCCCTTCTAATGTAATTCTTGTGACCCCTCCAGCTGCTAAACTTGAGGTACTCTCTCATTGGGTCCAGCTGTCACACCTCTAGCCTTTCATCTCTCCACCTAAAATCAACTCTTCTTCATACACATCGACCCTAATAGGACCGTGCTCTATTAAGCTTCAGAGTGCATCAAGATCACCCATCTTGTCCTCAGTCCCCAAGATGAGACTCCACTGGGGCAGCTGAGCTCAACCTCACTGAACCAGACATGGGTTTCTCCTCCTTCCCTTTCAGCTTGTTTTTATCCAGATCAGCCCTTATATCTGGAGATTCGAGGTTCAAGAGACCCCCTCAGATAACAGTCTTTCCAAACATGGTCAGGAAACTGCTCCATAGCCAGATGCCAAGAACCAATCCAAATTGCTGCCATCCCTCTGT
>JADRCG010009889.1:818504-829504 GCA_019844195.1 Rhabdomys dilectus | reverse complement strand
AGAGAGAGAGAGAGAGAGAGAGAGAGAGAGAGAGAGAGAGAGAGAGAGAGCTAGGTTCCCGTACACACGAAACTATGTAAATTATGCTCTTTTTATTTACATTTTTTAAATTTAGATTTTCATGGACGTTCAGCTGCTGAGCATTTTTGGCATTCTCACACTTCCATTACGTATGCTTCAGTGAAACGGAAGGATCCTATGACAGGCTAATGACATGGACCCGATCCTGTATTCATATGAGAAAGAGGGCATGTTTGTGTTTTTTCATATGGGGAAGAACATGGGGTTCGATGTCTGCGAGAAAAGTAGGTGCGACAAATGAAACAACCCCACCTTCCTGCTGATTCCCTTTCTGAAATGATGATGGCTACTTCACGTTCTGAAGACCACTGGACCTATGTTCCTGACCCACCACTGATACATTCAGCAGTGGGATACAGACTGAAGATTCTCATGACCAGTAATAATACTCAACTTCTTGGATTTCCATGGACAGTGGAGTCAACTTATAATAAGATAATGACTTTCAACACATTTGGTGATGTGATTCCTGTTTGCATTATGGAGAATAGTACGGGTGTATTTCAGGATTTCCTTAAATTTAGAAGACAAACATTTCACAAACTTTACCTCAAAGCATAGAGAGAGGCATGCCTGAACATTATGAAGGATCTGCCCTGATCCTCGTGAGATGTGACCTTGTGGGTCTGAACCCACAGAGAATGTGGAACTGGCATTTAGGAAAGTTATTAGATGGAAAGAATGTTATAGCCAACCCCCAATGTGTTTTAATATTTCCAATAAAATGCGAGTTATTGATTGGGCAGGGAATCAGTCCAACATTGAGCAAAGGGAGTTATGCATAAGCCTTTGGCAATCAGAAGCAGGCCATTTCCATGGCATATCTTGAAGTTAGCTGTAGTTCTCTATAAAGTTACATTGGCTATAGACACAATTGAGACAGGATCTGGACTTTGAACAAGTGTTAGTGCATGTGTTAAGGCTCCTAATCTTTTAATAATTGGCAATGTTAACGTTACTTTTGTTTTTTCTGCGGTATTTAATATAAATTGTATTGGTTGCACATTTTCTAATTGTGTTAGTATATTGTAATCTATTTTTTTTTTCATTTTAATCCTCACTCCAGCCCTGGAGAACCTGGTGACTGATTAATCTGGCTTGCTCAGGTGAATACATGTATTCATGTCTGTAAAGACTGAGTGTTTTCTTCAATGACTCTATTTTTAAAATTCTAATTACTACTATTATTATTAATTTTATTTGTATGGTATTTTTCCTGTATGTACTGTGTAAATGGTTGCCATAAAGGTCAAAAGATGCCACTGTGTCTCCTGGAAATGGAGTTAGAGAAGGTAATCAAAGAACTTTAATTTGGTTTATTTTGTGCATCTTCATGAAAGAGCAAATTCTGGCGATTTATTTGTCTCACTGGTTCTTGGTCTTTTTATCTGTTTTATCTTGCAGCATCTGACTTTAGCATGGCCACAGTTGCCAATCTGTCGAAAACCACGAGCGCATGGTCCCCAGCATATGCCTCCCTTGGCCATGCATGTTATTGGATTGTTGATACTTTGGGTAAAGGCTGGAATAAGTAAAAAAAAAAAAAAAAAACAAAAAAAAAAAACAAAAAAAAAACATGTTAGATTTGAAAGCATTTGGTCATAAATACAGATTACTGTGCTATTATGCTGACTAAATCCCAGCAGGCTTCCCCATCCCCAAATCTGCAAGGTCTGTTTTAGCAGGGCTGAATCCACTTCTGGCCACTGCTGCTGTGTAAAGGGTGCTGGTTTTCCTAGGACCCAAATGCTAAAGGTTCTGCTCCACCCCTGACTGATTGGAACTTTCAGGTCCAACAGGCTAGATCTCAGGAAAGTTTCTGTTTGAGTCCTCAGCTCCCTCACCACAGCCTGACTCTCCCTTTCACACATAAGTCCCTTGTGCTAGTGTCAGAAACAGCCAGTGGGTATGAATGTGTACATACATGTGTGCAGACACATAAAGAGGGTAGTGGTTGGCATAGGATGTGTTCATCAATTGCTTTCTGCTTCATTGTTAGAGACAGAGTCTCTCACTGAACCTAGAACTCACTGAGAAGGTTTGTCTGTCTGTCTGTCTGTCTGGCCAGTGTGCCTCTGGGATCCTTCTTAGTGCTAGCTTTACAGATCTGCACCAGAACCTCTCTCTGCTTCTGCGTGAATACTATATCCAAACTCAGATCGTCATACTTGTACAGCAATTACTTTTAATCACTGAGCCATCTTCCTGTTTTTCACTAAGGTATTTTAGCTTCCAGGTACCTATTTCAAACTAAGTATTGGACCCCATGTTCAAGGTATAGGACTTGCTTAATGATAACTTGATTCCTAAGTAACTTACAATGGAAATCAAAAGTAAAAACAAACTTTTTTGATAGTTTCTAATGTCTAAAACCAGGTCTTAATCTCATCCTTCTTTCTTCCCCCTTCCTCCTTCTTCACTTTCATCTAAATGTCAGATAGAGTAAGTGTTTGGGTATCTCATGGAACAGAGATGATCCTCTGTAAACCAGAACCCATCAATAAAATTAGTGAAATAATGTTTTTCTCTCCATAATTTCTGTTGGATAAAGTTGGAGGTCTTTGCTTCATTCATTCATTTCACGTTCTTCCCTACTTGTTTTAGCTCCATCTCTTGAGTTGTGTATCCCTTTTCTTCTGTTTGCCTAATGTCAAGGATGAAGTAAAACCTGGAGCCTGGGAAGATGGTTCAGCAGTTAGGAGTGCATAGTGCTCCTGCAGAAAAGCTGAGAAAAGTTCCTATAACCATATCAGGTAGCCCATAGGTGGCTATAACTCCATCTCTGAGAGATTGGATGCCTTTTTATGGCCTCTGTGGGTACTGTAGTGCATGTCACATACCCATACAGAGATCCAGATATGTACACATAATTTAAAAGCATATAAACCTTTTCTGAAAAATAAAACTTAGGCAGAGTTTGGGAAGCTGTGATCCATAGCCTCCCCAAACTATGAGCCTCATTATTCCTGCAGACAATGTGTGCTTAAAGGTCTTCCAAGTGGGTAGGCAGTTAAGAAGTTCTCAAATAGAGGCTGGACTGATTTTTCTGAAGGATTCTCTAGAGTACGCAGAGACTCTACTCCTTAAATATAAAGATTTCTAATTGAATATCTTTTTTTTAAAAATAGGAATCAAACATTCTTCATGTTATTATTTTTAAACTACCGATAAGAAACTTATTTCATAATCTTAATCTTAGCACCAGGAGTTAGGAAATGGAAGTCAGGTACTGCAGATCAGCTCAGTGTGAGTCTATGTTAGGCTCCTACGAGGTAAAAAGGAAGAGTCCTTGGTTTGTATTAGCAGTCACACAATTAACATTGTCTAAAATGATCTAAAAGAAAGAAAGAAGGGAGGGAAGGAGGGAGGGAAGGAGGAAGGGAGGGAGGGAGGGAGGGAGGGAGGGAGGGAGGGAAGACAATAAGTTGATTAGAGAGAGACAGAGAGACAGAGGCAGACAGAGACAGAAAGGCACACACATAGACACACACAAAGACATCCAGACACACACATACATACATACACACACACACACACACACACACACACACACACACACACAAACACACTTGGTTGGGAGATGTTTCTCATATTACTTCGGGACCACCTTATTCCCAGCCTCACCTGCAAGTGGAGACAGCAGCACCAGGAGGAATGAGAAGAGAAGGTAATGGATCCTCATGACTGAAGCCTGGTGCGGTGCAGAGATGCAGAGGGACTTGAGCTCAGTGCCTTATATAGTGTCAGGAGCTGCCTCCTACATAGGATTCTACACTGACTAGGATCCTAGGAATTACAATTATGAAACACAGGGCACCTTAAGTCTCTTGTCAAGGAGTGGCCCTTTAAGAGCACCCTCCATCTCATGATTTCCTCTTGCACTGTTCATCAAGAGCAGCTTTCTGCTCTACTTCTTAGGTGCAAGGGTTCCATGCTCTCCTGGGACAGACTTACTGGTTACAATTAGACTTTACTTGCCTGTACCTCAGACATGTGGCTTAGTCATCTCAGAGTCTGGCAACAGGCTGAGGCCTCAGTGGGGACTAATTTCTCCCAGATCCCTCCGGGCTTGGGCTCACTCAGCTGCTGGATACAACAGAATGTGAGCCAAATCAAAGTTCCACAAGCTTTTTAAGAGCAGAGCATGGGCTTCATCCCATAGAGTTTTCCAAGTTACTGCACAATGGTGAAATTCCTTTACTATTAAAAACCTCCAGCAACTCATCATCCACCCAACATGATGGCACATGGAGTCAGATAAGCGTTCAGTTTCCTGTCTCAGAGAAAGCAATGAGTTAGTAACATGTTACCGGAACATGGGACCCCATGCTCACCTAGAAAAAGCTCGTGAGCACCTGGTTCCAGCCACCAGGTAGGTGATGAGCATGTAGGATCTCAGTCAAGCAGGTGTGGCAATGAATAACCTACTCAGAAGGCCTAAGGCAGGAGGGACACTTGAACTACATAATTGCTTTTGTGGTCAGCCTGAGAAACTTCTAGAAATCATGTCTCAAACTGGTACGAGGAAAAGACATTCTGGAAAAGGCCCTCCTGTTTGATAGCATTTGTTTATCACACACTAGGCTTATGGGTCACTCCCTAGTACCATGAAAAAAATCTTTTTTTTTTTGAGACAGGGTTTCTCTGTGCAGTTCAGGCTGTCATGGAACTCACTCTGTAGACCAGGCTGTCCTGAAACTCAGAGATCCACCTGTTTGCCTTCCAGGTTCTGGGATCAAGGGTGTGCACCACCACCTGGTGAATTTTTTTTTCTTAAATCCTGAATCACAGAACTTCATCAAACCTTTTCCTAATTATCTCAGAATATGTTTCTTTAGGGAAAATTCCCTTGTACATCACAGTCCTATTTATATACATGAAGAAGTATCTGGTCCATATTCCTGTACCTCCCAGTTTTACAAGTAGGATTTCATGAGCTATTGATTTTTACCACCTGGGTCATTTTAAATCTAAACACACACTTTGAATCAGGTTAGTGTGACCATTTACTCATACACTTTGCTTTACTTTTGAACAAGCAACCTTAAGGAACTCTCGTAACATAGGGAGAGGCTTTATTGGGCTTAGAGGTTGAAAGAAGGTACTGGTTTCCATGAGCGTGCTTAGCATTAATTCTAATTCATCCTTTTCCGGATGACTCAACTGCCTCCCATTACTATCGAAACAATGCTCTGTCATTTAAGGATCCACCCATGAGAATGTGATTTTCCCATAAAGTCCAGTTGCAATCCCGGGGAGCAGCCAGTAGCACTTTCCTGGATGATGCCAATCCTGGTTTGAACTCATTGAATGAGGTAGGCCTTGATTTCAAAAGGGAGCAAAGATAATCTGAAACGCTTGGGGAGAGGAGACGGGGAGGGAGGAAACAGGCATTGCTCCTTCCCTTCTTCCTTTGAGGACAAATACATCTAGGAGATGGAGACACCAGCTGAGCTGTTGAGGACAGTGGGCTGAATGTCCCCCAAGAACTCCTGTGGCTGCATCTCATGCTTCTCACTTTCCATGGGCTAAGGTGACTTCTTGTGGCCATATTCATCCTACTAAGTCCACTTGAAAGAGATCTCCAGAATGGATTTTTCCCCTCAAAGGCAGAATAACCGGTGGTCATTTTGGAAGACCACATAACCATCATAAACAAGGACTCCTCAGCAAAACTGGAGATGAGATGGCGCAGCTTTTGAGATGAGGACATGTGTGAACCTAAAGAAGTTTTAGTTTTCTATGAGCTTCATGCAGTGGGTACAATAGTAACCGACAAAGCTGGGAGCTTGGGGAGAGTAGACTCAGACCTTTCTCTTTTAAAGGGAGATAAAGACCACACCCCACACCTCTCGTGGATACCAGGCAAAAGCAAACAGAGTCTACATCTCCATAGGAAGTGGCTCAGCCACCCAGCAAAAAGAAAACCTACTAATGGGCTTTCAGTCTTTCCTGGATTTGATCTCAGAAAATAAAATGTCTCAGCATGATGGTTTCAGTATTTCCTTTTAAAAAGTAGTTTTAGCGCCTGATGTCCTGGAATTCCATCTGGATGCAGTGAAGACCCAGCGTCAGAGGCTTAACAATTTACTCTTCCCCCTACCCCTCTTCTAATATTTCAATACCCATAATCAGCTTGAAGAAGTTAATGAAGAGTCGGCGTCCCTATTCCCTGGGTTTGGGGACTAAGGTGGTTAATATTGGGCTGTCTTTCTAGGGGAAAGTAGTGGTTTTGTTGGAACAGGGAGGATTAGCTAGGATTTATTTCATAGCCATAACCTATTGGTAGAAATATGTATAATTATTTAATTATTCTCAAGATGAAGTTATAATTTCTTAAATTGTACAAAATTTATTTCAATTTCAAATTTAAGGTTTTCACTGGTATGAGCTTCTTATTGATATAAAAGTGAGATTAATATTGTTACTCTCATAGACATTGTGCCTGTATAACACATTTAGGAATACAAGGCTTAGACCCAGTCCTTCTTTAACTTTTTTTTAACTGATTTGAGATGGATAGCCTGTGAGTTAAGGGACTATAGCAAATTCATGGCTTTGAGTTTATTGTTAGGGTGTTTTCTATATTATATTTAGAAATAGCTGAGAGGAGTTAACAGACAACAGTCCAGATTGTCTTACATGGACAGTTGGTTTTCAAAAATGTCAGAAGTCCACAGAATTGACTTTACAAACTTTTCTGTATTAATGTTCATTTTGATTAGAGACCTTCCTGTCTTGGATTCTAAGAAGAAATTGAGCATCTTTGGAGTTACTCCAGTTGTGGTGAGACAGCCACGGGGCAAGAATTACCTCTTCCTATCTAAAAACAAATTACTGTCCAGAAAAGGACACACTTGCAGAATAGTTGACTGATTATATCTGCCTAGACAGAGTAATCAGCCCTTAATAATTCTGCATCACTAAGGTCAGTCAGATGATCCTGGACCAGAAGGCTGAAGATCGGATGCTCCAACATTGTGTAGTATAGAGACTGTCCAGGTGTTCAGCTGTCTCTATAAATTGGCTAAGTTTTAGAAGCTATGCTTTGTGCTTCCCATAATTTCAGTTAACTCAGTCATTCTGAATTTCTGATGGGGTTGAAAACTTATAGTCTCATAGCCAATCCTGGCTATTTTCTTTGAGAGAAAAGATCTGAGTGGATGGTTTTCAGCTGACATTCATTCTAAAGTCAAGAAAAAATCCGGGTTCAGAACTAAGTGTTTTAGTTAGGAGAGACGACAGTGGTTCTGGTAAGTCAACAAAATGATGGACTGGGTATTAGGACTATCTTGTACATCATTGGCACAAATCATCATAATTGTTATCTAATTGTATTTTGAGAGAAAAGTTTTATTTTAACAGGAAGGGTGATAGGTAGGATGAGCTAAGGTAGGAGGAGTATGGAGAGGAAGAGAAGGAGTAAGGAGAGGAGGAGAAGGAGGAGAGGAGAAGCTAGGTGATGAGAGAAAGAAAGAGAGAGAAAGAGAGGGGGGACATGGAGGCAGATGTTCACGTGTCTCCACTAGTCAAAGATAGTTGATATATCTAGGTTGGATATTGGGTTACACTTCTGATTGAACATTACCAAACTTATAAAGTCTTTGATTAACATTTTTTAAAAAATTGTATAAAAGCAAAAAGGAAAAGGGGGCATGGGATAGGGGGTTTCTAGGGAGTGGAAATAAGGAAAGGGGATGACATCTGAAATGTAAATAAAATATTCAATAAAAAAAGATATTTTAACTAACACACACACACACACAAAAGTAGTTTTAGAAATACATCAAAGAGAAGGTTTCACCATTTTAAAAGTTCCCCTGAATGGAAGGAGGGTGGTGCTTGGTATGACAATAATTGGTGTTGCTGTCATTTTAGCCTATTTCTTTTCTCTTAACTTGACACTTTATAAGTGAAGACAATGGAGAAGCACTGCCAAGACTGGACATTTCTGGAGATGGTGTACACAGACTCCAGACTGCAAGGCTGAGCTGACTGTTCTGAGCATCTCAGAAACAGCCTAGGAATGCCAGGGTCCAGACTGGTGATGGTCATGGTAGTTGTGACACCAGCTCTGGAAAAAAAAATGATCTCCATGTGGGCCAAAGTTTACTTATTTATCCATTAATGGAAATATCCTGGAATATGGGCACAAATGTTATTTCTGATCCGAGCTCTAGGCTAGAATCCCAAAGGTCTCAGCAACAGTCAAGGAATGAACTCAAATCAGATGTGACTATGTAAAGGGACAGAAAAAGACCAGCACAGTTAAAACTCTTACAAGACCTTAGAAACTTCAAGAGCTCAGTACAGTCTCAGAAATGAAAATTAAATGTATGGAAATGGCCAACATCGAAGAATGTTTTCTTATGACAAGTCAGATAATTTCATTGTTAATAAGAATAATGACTTTAACTGTCACTTTTCCTTCACAGAGAGGATGCAGCAACTGGATCCAGCAACGAATGGGGAATAAACTATTCTATAGCAGGGAACTGAGTTTACCACCTTATCTACACAAAGAGCGAGCAGAAATGTGAAAACCCCACGATGTACATTTTCACTTAAAATTAAATTCAGGAGCCAAAGATATGGCCTAATGGTTAAGAGCCCATGTCTATCTCTTGTGTAAGACCCAGGTTTGGTTCCCAGCACCAATATGGTGGCTTACAAACATTCATCACTCTAGGAGATCTAATCCACCCTTCTAATCTCTGTGGTCACATGATGCACAGATAGACATGCAGGTAAAATATTCACCACATAAAATAAATGAATCTTAAAAGAAAATAAGTAAAATTAAATTCAAATTTACACAAAACTGAGATGTTTAAATAATTAAATATTAGAATCTTTATAAGAATCGCCATCTTCAGGATGTGTGTGCCATGTTTGCATGCCAGACTGATATACCTGCAACACCACTCCTTTACCTAAGGTTCAGGAAACATCACCAATGAAGTGGTGGAAAGATTGTGAGAACCAGAGGACCAGGACATTAGCTATTAGTTGTATTTTCTATATGTGACAAGGAAGCCGCACCCAGGACATCTCAATAATATGATTACCTAAACAAATGTTGCACACTGACAATACTAATTAGCATTTCAATATGAATGTGGGAAATCTCACTAGGCTGCTAAGAGACACAGAATCTTCTCCAGAAATAAATCTCCTTATAGGTTATCCAGTTCCAAGTCATTCGTTCCAAACACATACACACATGAGCAACATTAAAATGGCTATATATATATATATATATATATATATATATATATATATATATATGTGTGTGTGTGTGTGTGTGTGTGTGTGTGTGTGTGTGTGTGTGTGTGTGTATGGTGTGTGTGTATTTATATAACATTAATAATTAAAGGGGCTATGAATTTTATGAAAAGTCATAGGGATAAATGGAAATGATGTAAATGCAGTACTTATATATAAAATTATCAAGGAAATTTAAATTAGTTTTTAAAAAAATAATCAACATCTCTAGATATAGAATTATCCTTGTTTCATAATAACTTGTCCTAATATTTCCATAGCCTGCAAAATATCCTTCACTCTCCCATAGTACATCACCTGATCCTAATAGAAAAGCAACTAAGTTGCTCAGAGTATGTGTAAATGATTCAAAGAATGTGTAGATGATCTAAGAAACGAATTTGTAAAAATGTTGACCAGAAACATCACATATCAATAATGAATAATAATGAATATTCACTAAGAACATATTGTCTTTACAAATTTGTAACAACTAGAATAATCATTTACAAGCCTGTGCTATTAGTCCCCTAAAGCTCTTGTTTTTATTACATTTCACAAGTTATAAAATGTTAATAAAGAATACAGTTTTTTGTTTTTAATCGTCTTGTTCTCGCTATAAATTCCTTCCCTGGACCCTTGCCTAGCCGGCTGTATTTCTGTTTAGCACCGAGCATTGTCAATCTGTAGCTGGCTCTATTCTGATCATTTGAATATGAGTCATGTCATTTAATCCTCATTCACAAACCTGTCAGAGAAGAAGGACTCAACTTCACACAGGAAAACCTCAGGACCTAGGACTGAGGTCACCTAGCTACTGAAGTGACAGGCTGCCGCTGGAAAACAGTCAACCTGTCTTCAAAGTCTTTGCTGCTAATCCCCCATTCAACGACCAGGGTGTCCTGGTGCACTCATTTGCAGCACAGAGCTGGAAGGGTACTCTACCAAACACCACCCTTACCTGACACTGCCATCCACCAGTCCCCTGAGAGGATAGAGAGCAAGGCTGAATTTGCCAGGAATCAGATTGCAGGCTACTGCCACCTTGTGGTGAACTTTTATCCATGTCCCCTTAAGATGAAGGTCAGCCTTGGCTGCTTCTCAAGTTTGATGACCTTCATCTTGAACCATCCTGCCATCATCTCCCACATGCTAGGATTACAAGCACAAGCCGACACACCTAGGTTTAGTCAGTGTTGGGGATCAAACCCAGGGCTTCATGAATGCCAGATAAACACTCTTCCAACTGAGCTACTTCTACAGCCATAATTCAGCGTATGTTTTTATTCAGATATTTATTGTTCACCTCCAGAAGTTCCATTTGATCCTTTATATGCTTCATCTTCTTCCACAGAAACATGTTTTACTCTAGGTCTTGCTTACAGTAACTCTTTCACATCTCTGCTGGCTAATTCTAGTGTCTCAGCTTCAGTGGGTCCATCTTACTGTACGACTTCTCTTCTGGTAGTGGACTGTATCCTTCTCCTGCTTCTCTGCCTATCTGGGCATTTCTATGGCAGTTAGTGGTTCTGAAAACTTGTCAGTGAACAGTGGAAATCTTGGTAAAGAACTTGGTAGTGACCTGCACTACTTTAGCAAGGTGGACCCCTCTCTCTCTCTCTCTCTCTCTCTCTCTCTCTCTCTCTCTCTCTCTC
>JADRCG010009889.1:775122-788189 GCA_019844195.1 Rhabdomys dilectus | reverse complement strand
GATAGATAGATAGATAGATAGATAGATAGATAGATAGATAGATAGATAGATAGATAGATAGATAGTAGATAGATTAATAAAATAACATAATTACGACTGTCCTTCAGTGTTAAGTCTATATGAATTTGACCTGTTAGTCCCTAAAGTCAAATCTACACTGAATTAACCTTTCCTTCTTCAAAGTCTGCTTCATACTTATAATTAATCAGACCAAGTGATAGGGAGCAGAGGAATGGATAGGGGCTCTTTTGTCTCCCTGGTGTAGAAAGGTGTCTACATGTACGTGGTATTAGTTGTTTAGTGAGGACACAGTGTTACACTTGCTTGTTCTGAGTCAACACTGCAGGTGGGTAATGCAGACACTGGTGTGACTCAGTCTTCCAAAAGTGGCTGAACCCAGAAGACCAGGGAACAAGGAAGTGAACAGAGAATGGTAGAGAGGTACACTTGTCACAAGTCTCATAAACACTGGGGACAACCTGGCCCCGGGGGCAAACCTGGGATCCTGCTTGCCTGACTGTCCTTGCCCCACCCTTGCCTGAGAAGTCTGCTGGCTGCAGATGAGAGAGAAGACAGTCTGTTTCCAAGGTGTTAACTGTTTGCCTTCTCAGATCCCTGGATCTGGACAAAGCACTACTTAAAGATTTAATCTCTTGATGTGTTGTGCATCTTACAGTGAAACAGAGGAACAAACGAAATCAGAGCAGGGGCTTCAGATAAGACTTAAGTTCTTACCAGACAATGATGGAGTTGGGGTCCAAGAGGGAGTCCCTAGAAAGTTAAGCAAAGAGACAGAGAGAGAGAGAGAGAAAGAGAAAGAGAGAGATGCTTCTGGAATATTTTTCTGCTTTCCTCAAAGCTTAAAGAGTGACCTGATGTGTCATTCCATCACCTGACAAGCACTTAAACTCAACAGAGCCATGTATGAGACCCCTCTGAGGAGATCTCTGCCACACCAGAAGGCTGTGCACTGTTTCCCTGCCTCCCTCGTCTGCATGGGGAAGCTGATATTATTTGGATTGTTCCAGGACGCCATTTTTGTTTCATCAAGAAAGCAGCAGAGCTGTGCTCACAAACTCAGTCTCAGTTTTCCTTCTTACTCAGCAAAGGGATTTCTTGGGAGCCATGGTATCTTTTTCTGTGACCTAAGAAGTGAAGACAAGCCAGCCCACAACAGCCCAGGCCTCAGGGTTGCTGTGCCCACCATATATGCTGACAGAAAGAAGAGGTTACGTGTGGTGAGTATAGGACATAGGAAGCCAAGTTAGGAACAGGATTCACTGATCCTGCCTACACCCAGCTACCTGGTTGGCAGGGTGCTGAGAAAGAAACCAACTTCTCGATGATGGGGAAGCCCCAGGCAGTGAACAAAGCAGGAGATCAAAGCCTTGGAAAGCTCCTATGTTCAATAAGAGGAAGGACATTGTGTGTGCAAGGTAATGTAGAAATGAGAACACCAGGTAGCTCAGCTGGCACTTTAGTAGCCTGAGATATGGCTGGCTAGAATATCTTCCCACTAGGGTGGAGCTGGTGTCCATAAATCTGGTGTCGTTGTTTGGGATTTTGTAACAAATAGCATCTGCAAAACTAACATAAACAAGATGACTAATGGAGCCAGTGGTTCAGAGCTGACCTCGAGAGGTCATCGTGTCCACTCCCTTGTCCACAAACAGAAATGCAAAATTTACCCCTGATGGGTGGGGAAAAAATGTAAGGTTTGACTTTTTTTCTTGTGAATCCAATAAAGCTCTACAGCTTTCCTGGGTAACATGTTTTAAAGTCTTACTATTTTAATGTCCAGAAAGTTCTTTCTTAGCTTAAATTTCTAATTCAGAAAATGTTAAGTATACTACACAATATCTGTCTGTGCCTGGCAGATGGCTTTGTACATAAATGCATATTCTGGAGCACAGAGCTTTTCGTTCCTTACACGTATATTTCAAATATGAAAATAATGCAATAAATCTATGGTCATCTTTGGCTACATATCGAGTTTGGTGATCATGTGGGCTACATACAATCCTAGAAGAGATATAAAACAATCAAGAAACAACCCAAAGTTTACAGCATTTGCTGAGGCTACAGAGAATTAAAAGCTTATTTTATTTTTTAGGGTTTTTTTGTGTATTTATACTTGATCAGGAGTGTGTGTGTGTGTGTGAGAGAGAGAGAGAGAGAGAGAGAGAGAGAGAGAGAGAGAGAGAGAGAGAGACAGAGACAGAGACAGAGAGAGACAGAGACAGAGAGAGAGACTAGCATTGTATTATGGACTTGATGTTTGCTAAATTAGAAGGAACTTACATTCAGAGAGCCTGTTGCTGGTAAATGTCGATAAGCAGAGACAGGAGGTTAATCTTCAGGCTGTACTTTATTGAGAGTTAGTGGTCTGAGAAGGTAAAGGGTTAACAGCTAACAGCTTAGAAGAGACTGCCTATCCTCTCTCTCCAGCTAGCCAGTTTTACAGAGGGTTGGTGGATGTTGGAAGAAAGTCAACAAATCTTGCCAGTCATCCCTGAGCTCAGTAATGTCCTGCTGCTCAGGTGACCGGCCACATTTCTGAGACTCGTGAGAGCTGTGCTTCTCTTTGATTCTCGTCCCTTACATCCATCCTTCTTCTATAGATGAAAAAGGAAAAAAAGGGGTGGGGAGACCACAGGGAGAATAGGGGTAGTGAGGAGTGTGGAGGACTGGGAAAAGGGGAACCACAAAAAACACTCTGTCTGAGTGTAATCTAATGCATAGGATAATTTTTCAAAAACAAAATATTAAATTTTCTTTAAAAACTGCAAGTATATGAAGAAGAAAGGTGGTTTGGGAGGAGAGAGGAAATTAAACAGATGCAAAGGCACAGTTATATAGGACCCAAGTCTACACTGCGGGATGTGAGGATTCCAGCGAGAACTATGATATTATGTACCCAGGAGCTGCTAACTTGGAAGAGCCCCGACATTCTTACATTTGCAAAAGTCTTCTATATAAGATAGAATGTCAGTCTGCTTGACTTACACACATTCACTAAGAGCTTGAATACCAAAACTCACTATTAATACCCTTTAAATACATACACAAAGAAAAAAGGGAAAGCACTGTGCTATTAAAGAGTTCAGCTGCTATTTCTACCCAAACAGAGTTAAATTTTAATGATATTAGGAGTTAGAAAGAATGTGAAGAATTTTCTATGTTAATACCCTGCTGAGTTGGGCAGTGGTAGCACATGCCTTTAATCGTAGCACTTGGGAGGCAGAGGCAGGCGGATTTCTGAGTTTGAGGTCAGCCTGGTCTACAGAGTGAGTTCCAGGACAGCCAGAGCTACACAGAGAAACCCTGTCTCAAAACAAAACAAAGCAAAAAAAATATACTGCTGATAGGAAAAAGAATAGAAAACCTCTCTTTAAAAGGAAGTTTGGCACATAGTGTAATAATAATCATGTAGTCTATGACCTAACAATGTTAATTTTATTAGCTGGTATAATTATTAAACATAATTAAACTGTTTATTGTGTCCTTAATGTAAAACAGGTTAGCATCCTATATGTTAATGACCAACTGAGATAAGTCCATCTGAGAAACAAAATGTATGCAATCATTCAAAAAGGAAAAGTATTATATATTATAAATAAAGATCTCCTGGATGCTATTTTGAAAATATGTATAAAAGTGACCTTCTAGTTGAATCTGCACAGAATTTTCTTAAACATATTCTGTTGAAATCATACCGCATAATGAAATGATGTGTAAGATTGTGTAAAATGGACTTCCAGACGTAAACACTAGAAAAAAGCATACTGCATCTGTAATGCATGATGTCCAAATCCATTGAAGTACTTTCCTTGTCTTATCCTTCATGAATCAGGAGGGAAAGAGAGCTAATTACAGGACAATAGATTGAAGTTTTCTTATTCGGAAAGATGAACTGAACAGTGGGATACTACCATATAAAGAAGCATCCCTTTGCTATCTAGATTTTGCCAAAATCTCCAATCCAGCAGAAAGCCAAAGGCCCTCTTCCCAATGCACTTGGCTATGATACAGGATCTCCACCCAGCCTGAATTCTTGTTCTCTTCACTCTGGTCACATAAGCCTCCTCTTAATACTCTTCAACCATACCCACTAAAGCTGGTCCTCAATGCATTGCTTTTTGCTGGTCCCTCCCCTTGGTGCCCCTGACCACCATACCCTGCTATCTTTTTGGATTTTATCCAGTTCCTGCCTTCTCTGTGAGACTTTATGTTAACCTCTCTCTAAAAGTCAACATTCTATCTCCATCATTGTCATTTTGCATTATATTTACTATTTTCTGACACAGCATGTTTTTTATTTGCATATCTTCCACATGGTTAGTCAGGCTGGTTAGAATATAAAATACAGGAGCACAGTGAGTTTGATAATGATTTAATGTGTGAACCTAAAATAGCAATTGAAGGAGTGATGGTGGGTACTGGATGTTTGTTGAGTGGCTGAGTGAATGAAGAAGAGAAATAATGTTAGATTTAAGAAAAATAATGAAACATGTATACAGCTTTTTTACAGGGCAGGCTGGAAAACCTTCCCTCTCCTTCTCATCTTTATTCCCTCTTTGAGTCATCTCATATACACGTACATTCCTGCACTCTACCTTCAAGGTTAATCTTAGTCACCATTTTAACTTTTATCCCACAAACAAAACTCTTTCTTGAGTAACTTTTGTTCTCTTCAATTAAGAAACACTGATCTCCTACAATTAAACACCTATGGCTTTATTGATAATCAGTCTTCAGTCTAGAGGCCAGGTGTCCCAGCCCTTATCACAGGGTGGCAACTCTGAAAAAGAGGCAGGGCAGAGTAGCTAGACCTGGCTGTTTTCCAGGATCACTTCCTGTTGACTGACAAGACTTCCACCGTCTATCTCAGGAAACCGCCTCTTTCTCCTCATCATTTGGAATTGAGTTATTTCAGGTACTTTGCTTAGTAGCTCTCCACAACCCCTAGACAGCCATATCTGAATTATAGATTTCTGTTTCCCAGAAAGCCATCTCTAACTACAGACTTTAGTGCCTACCTACAAATGACTACATCTTAGGGATCTCATTTTCTCTTCTCCCCTGGATTCACATACACTCATCCATCTCCTGCTGTGAATGTCTTAGAGTTCAACATGTCCAGACAATCTCTGCGCCCTCTCTTGTACGGTGTGGGTGCTGTGGTTGACATAACTCACCTCTACCCTGTGACCCCTCCTCTCCATGGTCACCAGTCCCAAGAATTCCACCTCTTTACATCCCCTGACTGGTGACTTCCTCTGGACTGTTTTCTTTACCTCAGTCATAATTGATTTTCTTCAACTTCAATGGCTGCAATCATCTCTTCTCTGGTCTTTTTGCTTCTCATCTCTAGAACATTCTTCAGTCTGTTGTTAGAATGAGCACAGGCAGGGTGTTGACATCCTAGAGCACCTGATACAACTGCCTCTTGTTTAGCAGCCCAAGGCTTTGCACTCTGTTAGCCTCAATGCCATTGTACCTGTTCCCTCTTGGAGAACACCTGCTTCTGTGAAGTGACCTCCCTTGCAGCTGTACTTAAACTCTTCTCATTTAAATGGGTTAATGATCCTTCCATGTCCCTATATCTTTGTACAAACTGTAGCCTATGCTTGGAAATTTCTGCCCCTTCTCCCAACTTAACGCATTTCTGCTCATCCTACAAACCCTTCTCAGCTTTCCCATGGAGTCATTTCTTAAGACTCTACTACTACTGTCTAAGACACAGCCATCTTAAAGAGAAGAAACCAGGTCACGTTCTCTATCCACTCAAATATTTATTTCTATGTTTATCTTATCCATGTATGCCTTTCACATTTCTCAGTATCCATGACAAAGAGAAGTAACTCAAATTGTTCCTTAAATGAATGACCACATAGTTTGAATGCTTTCCTATGAAGGTTTATTATTGCTGCACTATCCAGCATGAATTGTGTGGCTCTGGAGATGTGTCTGAAGCTAGCAAGCTTTTTGTAAGATAGTGTGTACACAGCCTTTGGTGTTTAGTTTTGTCATATTACAATGCTTAGGTTGCTGGACATGAATAGAGATGTCTTTCTCTGTTTAGACTCTTCTCTAGTGTGGCCACACCTGCAAGGACATGATAGTTCAGGAGAGCTTACAGGTGTGCAGGTCACGTCAGCTCCAGTGATCAGCAACATCAGAACGGACGTATGCAGCAGGCTTCTCTCTTTTTTAAACAGTAGCCCACTTGTGTTTCCATAAAATTGCAGTATTCTTGACAGTGTCCTTCACTTTTCTTGCAGTTGACAATTTGGTAATTTGGTTCAGGCTCTGTAAAAAAGAATATCCAAATTAGTATCATAAGATTATGCCAAGAATAAGTCAGGGGTCATTTTTAAAGTAAAGCTATGATGCCGGAGACGGCAATACACATGAAATAGCCTGTTGTGTGCATAATTTCAAATTCTAATTCATGAACACAAGTCCAGACAGCACTCTGTTCCTTCAAAGTCTCCCAAGTCCCTATATTAACAAAATGGCATTGTAATATTTCCTCACAGCGTACTGTGAGAAAGAACATACGCCCCACATCGTGCCTGCCTATATTTGTGGTGTGACAACTGCATTTCCTTGTTTCTGTCCCTCAGTGAACTAAGTCCTTTGAATCAGGAGGTGAATTCTGAGGAAGCAGAGATTATGATAGGATAAGGAAGCAGTTAGAATTGATGGGACTGTATCTATTGAATATCATCAGGAATTTGCCAGCATTCAATGGTCTTCCTTCTCCACTGACCCTGGTCTCTGAATCAGAAATGATTTTGAGATTAAGAGCATTCCAGGAACTACCAAGTCCTCCAGGCTTTGTGGATTTGGAGTTGGCTCTGGGGTAGGGCACGGGGACAGAGAAGAAGCCTGGATAGGACCAGAAGAGTTCAGAAGAATGTTTGGGCTTATGGTACTTTGCCACTCCCTTGTATCTGTCCCCACAGGAGGTGGCAAACAGCTCAGCCTGTCCTCTTCCTGTTTCTCCAGGAAACCTGTCTGAATTTCACCTGACACCCAGAATTTAGCAAGTATTCAACAAATTCCAACTGGGAAAACTACCTCCAAGGTTGGGGTAACAAGGAACAGGGTAGGAGAAGCGTCTTCTCTGGTTACTAACTGAATCAAGTAGGACATTACCATAGTGAACTTAGACAACTCACCTCTGGGCCCCTCAAGACTCCTATGTTTCTGAGACCCTCAAGGATCCAATTTCAGCAGAGACTGCAGGATCTCCTGATTTTCCTGACATCTACGGAAGCCTACGCCATGTCTCCACAAACAGTGATGCTCACCTCATCCCATCCACACCGTCCTCTCCCATCACATGCTTGGTATTTCCCTAGTGGATGGACCTGCCTTGTTCTCCAGTATTTGACTTACCACGGTAAGGAGCGGTGTGCGGAGGGAAGCGTTTCACTCTGTGATGCAACAGCTGAGACCCATTCACTCCTTGGGCAGGAAATTCGTCCTTGGGGAAACTGGGAGGTTCAGTGACTAGAAGGTTAATGGATGAGGCACTGGACAACCCAGCTGAAATTAAGGATATTTAGAAACTCTATTCAGCAAGCCAAGAAGATGCAACACGTTTCAACAGTGAGTGAGGCTTGACAAGAGACTGGAATGAACTCCGAGCGATTCACACATATTCTTTACGTCTGTGTTTATCCACATGTATGTATGTGTGGGGAAAAATGGAAAGAGTGGCCTGTGAAGAAATGCACCAGGAACAATGGGTACCTCGACAAGCTCAGCCTCCATCATGGACATCATAAATGCACTTGCCAAGATCCCTAAACCTAAGCCTCAATGTCCTCTATAGAACATAAAGAATGAGGAGGAATCCTTCCTCTTGGAAAACTAACGCCACCAGCCTGTCTGAGAACCCACCGCACTGACTTCTCCTCAGAAACCTCATTAGGAAAATGTGCTACAGGACACACGGATGTCTGCAGCTGTCCTAGACGTCCATACCTAAAGTGACAACTGCAGAAAGAGCCTGGGCCCAAGGACTAAGCCATGTTTCTGCCTTACCTGGAAACAGCAGGGCCGCAAGAAGGAGGCTGGCAAAGGAAGGAAGGTGTCTCGGTTTCATGGCTGTGGAGGGGACTGCAGTCAGTGAAGGCCCCGGGTGGGTGGGCAGCTACTGTTCTCTTATAGCTGAGCTGGGAGTGTGGGCTGGGAGCCTCCAGACAAAGTGCACAGTCACGAAGGTCGTGAGAAGACGTGTTACTTCCCCCACTGTTCCCAGAACAAACTTTTGAGTTATGTGGGTTTTCTTTTTTCAGGAAGTAAATGATATGCCTGAATGCTTTGGGTGGGCTTGATAGAGAACCCATGAAGGTAAATTAAGATGAAAGGCATAAAGAATCATAAATAAATGTGATTAGCACATCAGCAGCTTTTGTAATTATTTTCAATAGCTTTAACATAATGCTACAATGCTAATTCTAAGTTGTCTGCAGAACACGTTTATCTTAGTGGAACACCATTGTTCATGAAAACATAAGACACGCCAGCTAGGCAGGGCTCCAGGTAGTCAGATGAATTTAATATATTCGTCAATGCTTTTTCTTCTCTTGTTCTGTCTGAGATTATTCGCCTTTCCTTTCTCCTTCATCTCCTTTGACACTTTCTTTTCATTTTAAGTTAACTGAGTCATCTTCATTTTTTCTTTCCTTCCTCTTAACCCCTGACACCTCCTGGTGATGCCATTAGATGCATTTCAATTCTGCAGGAAAATGCCCTAGAGTTGAGGCCAGGTTTTCTCCTGGAGTAATAACCACACACTAGGCTCTTCTTCCTTTTCTCCTTCATCTTCTACCCAGGAAGGTGTTTTGTCTCACTATATTTTCTCAAGCATGCACATCCCTGGAAGCATGATTCAGATGAAACCAAGAAGCATAGGCTTTGGTTCAAGAGTTATTTAATCAAGAAATACCCTATGCATTTTGCTCAAGTAACAATCCATGATACCAGCACTTTCAGTTTTGAATGTATGAGGTTATTATGTACAGAGCAACCAGGAATAAAAGGAAAAAGAAAAACAAGCAACAGAAAGACAATAGAATATTGGAGTAGACACTTATACACCATCCTGTGAAAACTGCCTGGGGTAGCCCCAGCCACCAAAACTTTCAGCTGGAGGGTGTGACCAAGAGAAACCAAGACAGAGCATCTCCTAGGTGAGACTGCCCCTCTGGTTTCCATTGTTCTAATGGCTCCTGCTGTTCTGCTCTAGAAATGGTAGGGTAACCAATAAAGATTTTTAGGTTCCATATAAACTTCATAATCTATTGGAAAAAATGAGTCAAATACCCTGACTCAAGTCTTGGATACTAGAGCAGCAGGCAGTTTAATTTATTGTGGCACAAAAATTGTTAAAAGAGAAATCACTTACAATTGTGTATGGGGAGGGAAGAAGGGTATACAAAGCAAATGTAAATTGCAAAGTGCTCAGTCTTCAAAATGGCAGATTGATAGTTCTGAGCCCAGAGATTATTGTTGGCACTGGTAGAGGAAAAGGACTCAAACTAGATTTGCATGATGGACTTCCACGTAGTTTCAGCAGCTCCCAGGAAGGGTCACTATAGCAACAGTGTGTGAATGTGTCTCATTTGCACATATATTTTGTTTGAACAGAGAACACATCTTAGACTATTTGTATAATTGAAAATACTCATCTCGGTGTGGAGAAAAGCATAAGCGGGTTGAGAACAGAGCAGCAGCCATGGGGATCTAGGGAAGCAAGAAGAGCATGCAGGAGGCTGAGCCCTGGGAACAGGGGTGCACACAGGTTCAGCAGTGTTACACAGCAAACACAGCCTTAGACCTCTGGAGTATTCAACACTACGATGCTGCTTTGTACTTGACATCTCATTACCCTGAACCCATTAGATAGTGTGAAGTAAAAACAAGAGGCTTCAGTGCTAAAGAGAACATTATATGCTGCATATCCTTGTGCTGACTACAATATGTAACTATGTACGTGAGAAGATCTTCAACATTGTCATCTCTTTATTACCTCCTGGGTGGCATCGCAATTAATCCTGGAAATGTGAATGTGGGAAGAGAAAAATCTAGAGTAGCCAGTTTGGTCTCAGCAGCTTTTGTAGAATCAAGTTCCACCTTTAAAGGTGCCGAGAGGAGACTCACAGATGAGAGAACTGAGCCTTGCCATGTGAGGCTCCTTGTTTTGAGATTTGAAATTTCAATGTGCTAACAGAACTATGGATGCTGTGGGGAGCACCTCCATTAGGGCTGTGGGGAGCACATCCATAAGGGCACATAGGACACTCTGGGAGAAAGAATTTCACACTGGGGAAGACAACACACAGACAGTAAAAGCTACTTTGGAAAGGGAAAACAGGAAATCCTCAGAATAGCAGTAAATGAAATGGATTGCAGAATTTGACAAAGGTCAAGGACTTCTGGACACACAATAGCAATAGATGTTTTGATTCCCTCATTTTTCAGACAAACAAGAAGTCACAGAATGTACTAGATTTTCCCAATATAAGTTTGATCTGAAATGATTTTAGCCTCCTAAAAGCTCTGCTCAAATGAGAGACAGAATAAACCTTCTTACAAGAATTCTAAGAAATCACAAACTCCTTTGAGGGACTAAAAACTTCATATTGTTGTAAACCTTAATAAGTCTATTGAAGCTGCCAGTTCTAATGAAGTAGTCACAAAAATTTGACCTGAAATCCGCCTTTAATTTCTCACCCACTGTTTCTTTTCTTTTCCCCTTTTTATCAAAAAGAGTTTTCTTCCTCATGTAATATATCCTATCATTCGCCTCTCTCTGCCCCTCCCATTTTCTCCTCACACCATCTCCATCTATATTTACTTGCTTTATATCTCTCATTAAAAAGACAAACAGGAGGTCTAGAGAGATGGCTCAGTTGTTAAGCACATTGACTGCTCTTCCAGAGGTCCTAAGTTCAAGTCCCACCAACCACTTGGTGGCTCACAACCATCTGTAACAGGATCCGATGACCTCTTCTGGTGTGTCTGAAGACAAGAACAGTGTATGCACATACATAAAATAAATAAATCTTTTTTTTAAAAAAATGAGCAGGATTCTAAGTGATAATAAGACAATATAATGAAATAAAACAAGACTTAATACATCGGTATTGGGCAAAACAAATAGAAAGGACAGAGTCAAAAGAAGGCACAAGAAATAGAGACTCATACATTTGCACTTGGGAATCACAAACAAACACTCCACTGGGAATAGAACTATGTATATGAAGGACCTGCCTCACCCACTGATCTAAGACGAGCAGACAGAGGGAGATGAGGATGTGGAGTGTTCATGTGTATGAACCACACACTGAAGACTGCACCCAGCTGTACTGCATGTACACCAAGATAGCTCAGAGAATGAGGTAAGGTTAAAGGGGAAGGAGGGAAATTCATTTTTGAAAGGTGTAGGATTTCAAGATCAGAGGACCAACCCAACTAAGAGAGGCTGGGAAGAGGAAGGCAACAGAGGCCAGTGGGATAACAGAACCCAAGCACGAGCCAGATGCATGGAATGAGTTCTGCTGCTTGACCGTACCATAGCACGACTGAGCGTTACAAAACTCAATTGTGTGTTCTATGAAGAACTAGAAAAGAAATGCTCTAAGGTTCCCAACCTCTCAAAAAGTAAGTGTTGAAAGGGAAAGAAGTACTAACCACTCTAACTAACACACAAGACATCATATACCTGATTCAAATTAGTACCTTGACAAAAATATATACAACGTGTATGATGAATTTTTAATTTTTTATTTTTTATTCTTCTCTCAAACAATGCATCTCAACTGCAACCCCCCTCCCTCCTCTCCTCCCCTGCCTAACCCCTGCATCTTCCCTCTCACCCAGATCCAATGCCCCTCTATTTGCCTTCAAAATAGACCAGACTTCCCAGTGATATCACCTTATGTATGCTGATTTTTAAAGAGTCTGATTTGGGAGTCACAAAGGCATGGGTATAGTTGTCATGGGAATGGTGCCATTCCTCCCTGTGGGTTTGGTTCCTTTGAAGTAATTTCTTGTCATTGAAAACTCTATTGACATTTGTCACATCCCAATAGTAAATACATTCCCTTAAATTTGCTCATGGAACAGTTACACTCCCTCTCAACACCCCAATTTCTGGCTCTCTGTCTCTTTGATTTTCCTGTGTTGGGAAAACCCAGAGCCTCCCTTGTTTTTTCCTAGAGAAATATGCCATGCAAATAAAGCCCACAAAGTTCTTGTGCCTGTGTTAGCACCTTGATAAAAGCTGAAGGGCAAATAAAAAACTTATGTGAATACTGGCTTTGTTCATCTGAGTCTCACCCAAGATAAACTTCTGAGCCCAGGCTAGGCTAAGACTCACATTCATGGTTTTCAGAATTTAACAATGTGAGGAGTGTTTGCAATATTTCTGTGGCTGTAACCAAATAACTAACAAAAGCCAGCTTGAGAGAGGAGAGGTCTATTATTGTGGCTCACAGTATGAGTGGTTCTGTCCCAGCAAGGTGGGGAAAATGTGGCAAAACTCACAGCAGAGGAGGCATGCTGCCAGGACTCCTAGCTATTCAAAGGAGGAGCAGAGAAGGAATCTAAGGGTCCTCCCTTAGTGACCACTTCCTCCAGCACAGCTCCACCTCCTAAAGCATCTGCCACCACACAGAAAACAAATGTCCAAACACGTGAACACATGAGCCTGTGGGGACAGGGCACGTTAAATCTGCCACAGAAGGCAATAAAGCTGAACACCCAGTGTTGGAAATCTTGCCTTCGGCTTGCAGACATTTTCCAGTAAAACCCTGGGTGAAGAATCTGCTCACCCACATTCCCTCTGCCAGTCTTCAAGTTCTTATTCTCATCATCTTCCTAACCCTCACTTCCCACTGTACATAAACTTTGATCTGAAAAGCATGCACCCAGTTATCCTCCTCCTCCTCTTTCTCCTCTCCTCCTTCACCATGGTCATTATCATCCTGTTCCCCTCCTCCTCCTCCTCCTCCTCCTCCTCCTCCTCCTCCTCCTCCTCCTCCTCC